>LOEQ01000054.1:1196802-1207558 GCA_001685075.1 Bramus lutescens | reverse complement strand
CTTTGGAAGAGCAGACAATGCTCTTAACCTCTGAGCCATCTCTCCAGCCCCCAATGAATCATTTTAAAGTAGCTTTCCTTATAATACATAATCAGTAAATGTTTTGGATTTATATATTTCTATTCATTCAGGGCCAATCTGGTCTACATCCTGAGTTCCAGGCCAGCCAGAGCTGCATGGCAAAACCCTGTCTCCAAACAAACAAAAGCAACAACAAAAAGCAGAAGAATGCCTGGCTTCAGTCGTGTGGGAATGGGGTGATTGAACAAAGGTCTCAGAGTTTTATATCTAGTTCCTCTGGGTTGGCTTTTGTCCTAGACTGGATCTTGCCATTGGGCCTTCCCAACTGCACCCCCGTGAAATCAGCTAATAACTTCTGACAGAAAAGTAGCTCCTTCTGAGAAAGAGCAATTACAGCACAAAACCCAAGATCACATCTGCTGGTAGAAAGAACAGCAGTCTCCAGGCTGGAACCAAATTTAATGGCCGGTTGCCTAGAATACAAAACCACAGCAAATTCTTCTCTTGCCCAAGTTCCTGATCCCTAACACTTAAGGTGACCCAGGCTGTGGCCAATCACAGTCCGTGCTGCCCACAGGGGGGCATAAAGAAGGACTCTGCTAACCCAGAGCTTGAATCCGGGAGACCAGTGGCTATTTAGAAAAACTGGCCAAACCATTGTTTCTGGACCTTTGTCAGGAAGCAAACCATCCTTAGGTTGATGGCAAACCACCACATGTGCCCTCCTGATCTGAGTGCCAGGTGTGTAAGAGGTACTGACAACATTGTGCCTACCTAAGTGACAAATATAAGGCCCTCCTCCTGATATGTCTCCCTCACCCATTGCCCATCATAGAACAATACTGGAATGAACACCTCCCATCCCTTTTCATACTTAACGTCACAGGCTGTTCCATCCACAGCAGAAACAATTCCCCCATTTGGTGACATTTAATAGGATAAGGCAAGGCCACTGGCCACATGCACTGGGATCAGAGTCCCAGAATGCAACAGGGATGCTTTTTGCGAATTCTCGCTTATCCCTGGCTTCCTCTGTAGCTTACCACCGTCTTTCCTTTGGTGCGCCCTCATCCTAAGGGAGGCCGTGGTCTTGAGGGTGTGAATTCAGACCCTAGAGCCAGTTAGAACCTGTCCAATTCTCCCAGATAACATCGCTAACTCTTTTAGGGCAATTTGCTCTAAATGGTTACATCTAAGAGAATTGGCGAGCACCTTTACAGACACAGCAATAGCTGCCGTCATTATTGTTGTTATTATTATGATGAGGGCCTTTCTCACACTGGGAAGCAGCAGGAAGCCAGACCAGTGGTGACTCTGGCCTCTCACTGTTCTTCCAAGAGAATCATCTATCTTGAGTGTCCCCTACTGGGGCTGAGGCTTGCTTTCCGAAGAAAATTCAAAATGAACTGGAAAGTCCCCTCTCCAGCCTGCAGGAGTTCACCAGTCCCTTGGGCTCAGACATTAAATCATACCGGAAGACCGTATATCTGCCTGCAGAAAGAGGAATCAATTGAAACCCAGTATTTAAAAGCAGCCCCAAATTTATCCTTCCTCTTGACAGCCTACAGAATGTTGGAGAATAGTTCCCAGCCTTTCTCTAGACAATAAAACAAAATCTACCAGAAAGTGGTCCTGGGAAAGTTCCCTGTTCAGTCTCATGTTATCTTCGCACCGTGCCCCACAAAAAGGAAGGCCCAAACTTGAACTCTCAACAGTCCACCCATTCACCAGGAAAGCAGTGTCTCTCAGATCTGGAAGCTGTTTTGACTTGGGGAAATCTCGATGGAGATAAATCCCTCTCCACCATACCACTCCCAACATGGTTCTAAGGAAGGCTTTAAAATCCAGACAGTTTGACTTGCTTCCATTCAGAAAACCTGCCTATTTATTGTTTGGAAAGCAACAAACTCAAAGCAAAATCCAGGTTCCTTGAGCAAATACAGCATGCTCCCCCATCTGACTTTGGAATTTGCTGGCCCCGCGTCAAGCTGATTACTGAAATCGGGCAATCACTTATCACACCTTGTCTGAGGGCATGTGAACCTCACCAAGGCCAGCTCCAAATCACCACAGGATTGCATCACCTACAATCATCTACAGCTCTCAGTGTAAAGAACCAAAGGGCAATGCATGGGCTGAGGGGTTGGGGGGAGCAATTACCCCACTCCCAGACTTAAAGTAGTAGCTCACCCTGTGGGTAACAATTAACCTGATCTCAGAGACCCACATAAATCAATCACTACAAGAAAAAAAAAGACTCTTGATCTCCAGTAGCAAATATATAGACATGGTGAGCGGCCTTGTTTGTAGCTTTGTTTTCTGTGGTGAGATTTTGGGGAGGAAGTTGCCAAGGGGGGATTAGGGATGTTTCCAGAGACCTATGCTGGGCAGACTGCCATTCTCTGCTTGGGTCTTCAGGCTTGTTTCTCAGATGGCATCTGATGCCTGCCTTCAGGCTTCTTGGGGCTTCTAGTTTTATAAATATAATTCTTGAAGGTTCACCCTGGCATACAGGACCCCTGGGCGGCCATTGTCTCTGGCCACATAACTCTCCCGTCTTCCTCAGCCCACACCACCTCTTTCCTTCCCTTGCTAAACAGTTACTCCTTCACATCCAGAGCACAGCCTCCTTGGCCCAGGACCTGAGCCCTCTTGGTCACAGTCTGCGTTGGGAGGTCTTCCTTTATTCTCCAGCAGAACTTCAAGCCTCTCTGCTGGCTGGTTTGGTGACAACTTGACAGAAGCTAGAGTTGAGGCTCACCATGAAGAGAGCCTGTTGGTGACAGTGCAGCCCAGTTGCAGCAGAAGACCCCAGCATTTTGGAGATGCCAGGGGATAACCACCAAGAACAGTAGCAGCAGCTCAGTAGACTTGGGGCCTAGAAGACATGCCATGTGTGCAGCAGAGGGCAGAGCCAGAGAAGCGGCTCCTTCGCAGGAGCCCAGAGGCTCATGAGTAGATCCCAAAACATTGGATGGTGAGTTATTTATATTGTTGGAGTTTGGTTTCCCTTGGCTCAGATTGTGATGGTGCTCTGGTCCTTCCCTCTTGAACAAGGTATTTAATTTTGATTTTTAAAGGAGCCCACAGCTGAAAGAGCCTCTTCCAGCTATTGTTACAAAGGTTCACAGAGTAGTATCTTTAAAAATATGAATTTACTTCTTATAATTCTGGAGAATAGGAATCCGAAATCAAGATCTTAGTTTCAAAGAGGCCTTGGATTGAAAACCGAGATGGAACATCTTGTTAAAGCATCTCTCCTTGACTTGTGTATCATTGTATACTCTGAATACTAATTTTGTTTTGTAAAGGCAACAGTCACATTGTATTGGGGTCGCTCTAAGGCCCTCATTTTATGCTTAACAACTCTGTTAAGACTTGTCTCCAAACAAGGCCCCATTCTGATATAGATGGGTAGAATTTCACAGATGAATTTGGAGAGAACCATACAGTCACAACGGGGAACAACTCATCATTCCATGTCTTCGTAAGCAGTTAGCCACCCTCCTCCTTCTCTCATCCACATCACTGGATACCTGACTTCTCCCTTTGCCCCCAGCACCTGGCATAAGATAGTTCTCTCTATTAATGATTTCACATACCTTCTCCTCTCTTCCTTTGAAAAATTACTTTATGTTGTGTTTCATAATGCCTTTTGCTACTGACATCAAGAGCCGTGGGGGTCACAGGATTCCTGAGCTACCTCAGCATCTGGAGATGGGGTGGCCTGGGAGATGTTTGGAGCCAGGTTGCTGTTGGCAGCATTGTCATAATGACCCATCTGCCTCACCTCCAGGGAGCTGCCACCACTGGGGACGTGTGTCCCTGCTTGGCAGAGTGAGCATCAAGCTAATTTTCTGGCTCCATTTTTGAATCTACTCGGCGGTTACAGGAATCCAGCCATGTGCTCTAATGGGCCCTTGTCATTAGAGGCTTGGCAAATGCTCCCGCTCTGGGGTTTCTCAAAGCCCAGGAGAGCTGGCCAAGGCCTGAGAGGCACCAAGGCCATTTTCAAAAGCAAAAGGGCAACAGGATCAGAGTCCGACATTTTTTTAAACCTGCATTTATTTAGTAAATAATGTATGTTAATGCAGCATGTGCTATATTATGCAATAATTATGGAAACAGCCCGATCCTCCTGTCCCAGACCTCACTTGTCTATTACAGCTACTCAGCAGGACTCACACAGCCCCCTCCAACCAGCAAGTGTTCAAGTACAGGAAAAGACAGTCAATGTTAGAGGTCAGCCCCTGGCCACCCAACCCCACTGAGCTTCCTGTCCTCCATTCTCCCACAAAACCACCATTATCACCTTTCACAGATGCTCCGTGAGGCATCTTCACAACCCTGTTGGCCTGTGGCAATCTCCAGACTTGCCAGCCATCCCTTTTTGGTTCAGGATGACAAACAAAGGTATTGCAACTCAATCTTTTCCTGTTTGTCTCTAGAGCTGACCACAGAATTAAGAGCCAGCATTTTACTCTTTATCTCTCAAGTCACTGGACAGTACATCAACCAGGCCAGAACCACTGACCTCACTGTCGGATATTCTAATGTGAAATCAGACCAATGTTTGCTAAGCATGCAAGTATGGAGCAGAAGGGTGGTTGGACCAGCACATGATGGAAGTTTCCTATGTGTTGGAATTATTCTGATTCTTGTCTGAGGTTACCGAGATATGCACAGTTTTCTAAACCTACACAACTATAGAATTAAAATCCACATCCTATGCCAGGTAAACCAGACTTCAATAAAATTGATCGAAGGGAAACAAAAGCCCAATGTCATCATACCATAAAATAGAGCCAGGCTTCCCTCATGTTCTGACAACAGTGACGTTCTAACCCCGTCCTCATAGACGTCTCTCCTAACAAGCAATTATGGTGACACGCTTGCCCCATGGTACTTGTTAGAACATGGGCCTGTCAGAGAGAGCACAGTGCAGGGGAATGGTTTAGCTCCTGTATTATCAGGAAAATTTTGTCTTAACAACAGTTTCTTTTTTTTTTAATTCACATTAAATGGCCCAGAGTCCAGCACCAGGATTGTAGTTTTGTGTCTGACAACCTGTGGGATCTTGTGGCAGGTTCATCTTACATAGTTCTCTGTTACTTTAACTACCAAATGAGGCTCCAGACTGGCTAAATTTGTGAAATTTCTTTTAACTTTGCAAGTCGATCATAGAGTACATGATTTCTGGGTGCTGATAAAGTAGTGGAGTGACTGACAGATGGGCACTGGTGACATCCGTGGGACCCCGACATGCTCTGCCTTTCCACCAGCATTTTTTTTACCTCCTGAAGGTACTCATCTGGTAATTTTCCTGGATTCTTTTCCAGTGGATATTCCTGCTTGCTTTTTATGCTGGCAACTCATAAACATGAAGGTTTAAGGAAAAGAAAGTCACCAGCTTTTCAAGTAACCACACCCCTCTTTCCTTAAGACTTCTATTGAACCGTCTTAGGGGCCAGAGGTAGACTGAAGCCCTTTTAAAACTCTGTATCATTTGATTTCTCCTGGGTAGTGAGTTTTATTGTTGTGCTTATTTTGCAAGTAAAGAAAGTGAAACATCAACTAGTTAAGGGGACTCTCTGAGCGCCAAGGTAATGTGTGGCCAGCAGAGATGTGAGAGGTTTTGGGACTCCAGAGCCAGTTTGCTTGACAACGGCATACTTTCCTCAATTCTAAGGTAGTTCAATAAGATTGGAGACATCACCTTCTCTTTCCTTAAGAAAAGATCAGAGCTTAATGTGACCACAACATGGAAATGCTTCACTAGTCCAAAAACAGATGGTACAAGGACTGCATCTATTTCTTTTAAAGACTTTGCCTGGAGTCTTATGGTTTCTATTGGCCTGAAAATGGCAAATGTACTAATCAAGAAACAGGTGACCCTCAGGACAAACTCACCCCTCTACCCTACTGGTAGCTCCACAAATATCTCAATGGAGATTGGAAAACTTCAAGATAGATCGGCTTTAATTTGGAATATATCCAAAAATACATTTATCAAACCATATCCTTCCCAATCCAATATTTTTGGAGACACTGTCATACATTCTTTGAAAGTCAGTTCAAGCTCAAGGGGGTTTAAGAAATCCAGTTACATCTTACTGGAGTGAACTCTAAAGCTTTATTGACACCATGGGAAGTACAGCCGCATGCCACGTTTCTCTTGAGCTCAGAAGGTTAGGATGGTGATACTATGAATGCTGAGGGTAATCTCAGAGTGGCTTTTGCCAAGAACCTACTAACATTTTGAGGAAAACCATGGAATGACACTTGAAATATTCAGTCATCAGAAATCAAAACAAAAATTCTCAGTGAATGTGGTTGTTAGCTTCCAATATGGCCTCCAACAATGTTTCATCTCTTAGCCTTCCCACATTTGTGTAAGCCTTTCCTACACAAGACTGGCTGTGGGACCAAAAGACTATTCCAAAAATAATGGCCATAACAAACATTTGGGCTTCTTTCTTGTATTTACAGTGAAGGACTCTAGCTGATGGGAAGATCTATGGGAAAATCCTAGTAGGGAAATGTTAGCAATTTCATTCTGATGTATTTTCTCATCCAATTATTAGAGTAGAAATCTAGAAGACAGGAATCACCTCTTCCAACCTTGGGGACTCTACTTTGTCAATCAGCAAAATAAAATAAAAAGCCAAAGCATTTCATTTGGGATATTTTTTTCTTAAGTGAAAGGAAGATCAAAAGTGATTAGATTAAGCCCTAACATTGGATCCAAACTTTCATCCATATGAACTGGATGTTAAATGTTTTATTTCATCTAATACAAAATAGCATATTATATAACATTAATTGAGCTATGTAGCAAGAGCATAGGGTGTCACCTAAAAGAATGTCTTGCCTACCTTAGACTGTGAGCCCACAGCTGCAAGAATGAGTCTAATTGGCACCTGGAACAGAAGTTCTCATTTTAATTATGAGTTGTGTTTAAGGAACAGCCAGCTGTGATACCCAGAGAACTACCGAGCCCACTCACCAGCTCTGATCCTGTTCCCTAAGAGTGGCAAACCTGCTCTTAACATCCTATAACCAAGGAAATTGCAAAAGCTCAGCAAGAGGTCCCATGCTACTGTTTACTCCTGTTTTGATACTTTGCTAATTTGGGGCTGTTGCCTAAAATAGGATGTGTCCTGAGTAAACAAGCTAGTTAAAGATTCAAAATGGAGAGATGGTTTAGTGGTCAAGAGTACTTGCTGCTCTTGCAGAGGATCGTGGTTCATGCCCAGCATCAGTACGGCAGCGCCCAATGGTCTGAAACTCTAGTTCCAGGTGTTCTGGTGCCCTCTTCTGACCTCCCAAAGCAACAGGTATATGTGGGGGATATATACACACATGTGGCAAATGCTCAAACACATAAACTAAAAACAAAACAAATATATTTTAAATCCAGTGTGAAAAGTTTCAAATACCAGTATTTGCCTAGTTTAAATCTTCTTACAAATAATAATTAAGACAGAGATGTCATAATAGATGACTATGCCCTCCTACTTTCCCATTGGATAAGGGAGGGGACATTTTCCTGAGCATTAGAGCATTAGAGCAAGTATAATAAAATACTGTTTTGCGGAGCCCCTTTCTTGGAAGGAACACTCATAAAACTTTATCATACACATATTTGCTTTACTAATGCCATCATTTAATCTCCCTTCTGCTTTTTAAAAAGACATCTTTATTACCATGTGGCAGAGACCCCAGACTAATTGTATTTACAGATAGTATCAAGCCATCTTCTGGAAAGGGCTGATTTTCTGAAGGAATTCACTGGTGGAAATCACATGATTTCCCCCTTTATCAAATACCACACTTAGGTTTTCATTAAGATTATAACCACTGTCCCTGTGAAGCAGCCAGCCTACCCTACTGATTAGCTTTATCTGCTGTCTCCTTGTTCATTCTGGGTCACACAGGAACCATGAGAAAGCAAACATTACCGCCAGCATTACCTTTTCACCTCTTCCTAATCTTTCTGTAGGGCTCCTAGCAACTGTCCTGCCCAAGAACCCAAGAAAGAAGTGGAGGGGTGTGAAGTCAGACAGAGCAGCTAGGATGTTTGCCTAAGACCTGCTCGGGGGGGTGCTGGGTGGCATCACACTAGCATCTTCCTCAAGGAAGTCAAACTGATGTGCGGAGACACTGATGCGTCCCCCTGCCAGGATGATTCCTCGTGGAAGTGCCGACAGCCTGTGCCTCAGTGGGTTCCAGATCCAATCAGGCTGACAACCAAGGTGGGTCATCACACAATTTCTCCTGTGACACCTTTTGACAACCCAGCCCTGGAAACGATGGCTCCCTGAGTATATGCTTACCCTTCTTTCTTGCCTCATTGCCTCAGCTAGATCGTCAAGCACTATTCCTAGGTCCACTTTTTATAGCGGTTTGTGTGAGACGTATCTCCCATAGGCTCATGTATTTGGAAACTATGCCTTTAGCTGGTGGCGCTGTTTGGGGAGGCTATGGAACATTCAGGGTGGAAAGCATTGCTGTAGGAATTGTGTCCCCGGGGGCAGGCTTTGGGAGCTTACAGCCTTGACCCCCTTCTTGTTCCCTCCCTCCTTTCTTCATGGGATCTCTCAACCTCGGCTGCAACCACTTGCTTCCATGCCTGCCCAACCATCATAGATTCCCCTCGAAACAATACAACAAAACTAACTTCCATAAGTTGCTTTTGGTTATGGCATTTTATCACAGGAATAAAAAGCAACTGATAAACTCTGAAGTAATCATGGCCACACAGAACACCCAGAGAGATTTGCTTGTATGACCATTTCAAGTAAGTGGGTGTAGCACCCTTGAAAACGGTCTTACTAGAGGCGGTGCCTGTGTCATTTATCTTGAGGCAAAACCAAGAGCCCACCACCTGTCCTTTCTCTTCAAACCAATAACGAAGAGAAATCAAGAATCAGATAATGAGAGAATAATTGATATGGGAGCCACCTAGGTTCTTGCTACTTCTGAGCACAGCCCTGGTAAGCAACCCACAAGGCTGATTGTTGTTCTTCTCATCTGCATGAAAAGAATTTCCTTTAAATACTTATTGTCTACGGCCATCCCCATTGTTCAAGTTGTATGAATCTCTCCTATGGAATCAGCCAGCAAGGAACGTACTGCTGTGGAAAATAGCAATCCTATTCGAAGGCCCATGGGGAGACCTAACTTTTAGCACTGTGAGAGACCCTGCAGAGCTCTGTACCTTGGTCCCTGTGTGTTTGGTGGTGGGNNGGGGGGGGGCATGCAGAGAGTCACTATGCTTTTAAGGTTCCTCTTTCTTCAGACAAGACTGAAGGAGGGCTGAATTTTCATGAAAAGCTGTAAACATTGTTGCCTTCTATGTCTGGTTGTACCACAGTAAGTCCACTGGGTGGGAAGCCTAGCCTCCAGGGAGTGTAAGGGGCTTGCCATCTTTGCTGTTCCCACCAAAGAATGGATCCCTCAGCTACCAGAACTTAAAGGTGCTTTTTAAGAAAATATTTTAAATCTTATTTCTATTCGAAACCTCCTGATATTTAAAAGGGAAAAAATGTGTTTGATGCTGGGGGCTGAACCCAGGGCCTTCCCTGTGTTAGACAAGTGTGATACCACTGAGTTGTAGCTCTCATCCTTTTCAGTTCATTTATTCATTTTATCTTAAGATGGACTCTTAGGTTAAGGCCCAGTTGTAGAATATTTGCTTTACATATGTTAGGCTCTGATTCAATCCCCAACACTAGAAAAAAAAAATTAAGCCAGTCTCCAATCTCACTAAGTTACCCAAGCAGGCTCTGAATTCACTTTAGAACCCAAAGAAACTTTACATGTGACTCTCCTGTGTCCGTGTTCCATGTAGTTGAGGTTACAGGTATGCTCCAGGTATTTAAAGATTTACCACAAATTCTGCTTGAAACCAACAAGCCAAAGAACAGACGACAGACAACGATACGATTTTTAGAAAAGGTTAAGTCAAAAAAGACCTGCCAATCGTGGAGAACAAAACGGTCACGGCCCTCCAACCTCAGGACTGTGTGACTTTGGCATCTCTGCTAAGTTGTGATTGCTTGTTTCTACTCCTGGGGTGTGGCTTCTACTACAGAAAGGACCAGAAGTAGGGGCTTCCTGCAGGGGATGCTGTGGAAAAGCAGGACCGAGGATTCCCCTCCAGCACTACAGCCATAGTTAAACACATCTTTCACTATCATGAACTGACTTTTCATACCCCTCCCTGAGGCCTCAGGCCAATGACCTTTGCCACACTCCGGTCCCTCCGGGTATATAAATGAGCAGCTTTTCTCTTCAAACTGGATTGATGCAACGTACTGTGCTTGCATGTCGTGCAGCAGCTATGTTTAGGAAAGTCTTGGTTGCAGAGGAGCACAAGGTTTTGAAAGTATCTTAAAAATATGAATAAGTATAAGGAGGTTCATCAGAGAGCCTCAGCTTTTACAGGGTGGACTGCTCAGAGGACAGTCTATAGTGTACTTTCCACAGAGACTCAAAGGGGGTAATGATTTATTTTAAGAGCATAGGGGTTCAAAATTATATGCCTCACACAGCAGGAGCCACTGTTTCACCACTCCGGACCTTTATGACAAAGAACAAAGCCAGGAAAAGGCCAAAAGACAGAGCTGAGAAGGCGTAAGAAGAGAAGACCATTTATCTGGTCTCCGCAAACCTCCCTCTGGCTGCAGCACACAGAAGGGAATCTTTTTAACACAACCAACCTGGTTGCGTG
>LOEQ01000054.1:1186663-1196786 GCA_001685075.1 Bramus lutescens | reverse complement strand
AGCCATTCCCAGGGACACCCACTCTGTGTCAGTAGGAAGGTAATGGGAAAGGTCACCATATGAAGGGCTGTGGCCTGATGGCGCTGGCCGCCAAAGATTTCCCAGGTTGATTTGCGGGTCCTTGAAAGTCCTGAAATGCCAGAAGACATCAGGTATTTCCATAGTCAAGAGGGACCGCAGTGGAGCCAGCTTCGCAATGTCCTGATGGCATGTTCCTCCTGACCGGAATACAGATGCCTAATGATGTCTCTTGCTCTGAGAAGTCAGGCAAATGGAAGGAAAGTTCTGTGCAGTTGGAGAAGATGACCCAGCACCAACATTGACCACGAGAGTCTGGGAGAGATACTTGGCCCAGGAGAAAATGTCCCTAAAAATGGAGTAGGATTTCCAAATCAGAGATCATTTTCCTGTGTCTGCATCTACAAGAACAATTAGAATGGGTTAAACATAAACAGAGCACACAAGTCATGGCATCTTTTTCTTGCCATTTAATGGAAGTGAAGAGTCCCTGTTTTCTCCCTTCCACATCTGGCCCCATGGATAACTAGACCAAATTTGCAGAAAGGACAATCTTTAGCTAGCAACCCCAAATTGAAGGTGTTGGGAAGGCTGACTTGCCCAGAGAGTTCTGCAAGTCATCTTACCTACCACTCCAATCTGAACTGTCATTCTCAAACTTGCGTGGTGATAGAAACTGGAAAAGGAAATACTGTAGTTGAGAGTTGGGAGGGTTACTGGAAACCCAGAAAGATGGCTCATGTTCCTGGGTCTCAATGGAGTGAATCTGCCTTAGGAAAACCTGGCCCAACAGAGACTTCGGCTGATTCCACCAACATTCCCTTGGGTAGACAGAGATCAAACTATGATTCTAATACTGCTCCACCATATGGAAACATGAAGAAGAAGGAGATAAAGGTTCTCTGACCTCTCACAGACTCATAATGGGTGATAGTCAGGCTGTTTGAGAGGCCTGGACTGATATAAGAAGGCCTAAGCTATACAGTGAAACTGCCTTGAAACAAATCTGGATCATCTGACCTTAAGCTACAGGCTACCCAGGCCGCACCTGTTCAGTAACCAGGTGTGGCTGCCAAGCACAAGAGCATGGGAAGTAGCATCTAGGGAAATGGAAAATAACCAAGAGGAATGACGAAGCAGACAAGGGGCAGCCCTAATTTCACAGAGAGCTGCCAAGGACTCCTTTGAAAGCCATGGTGGGATCCCTTGCACAACTTTTCCGAAAGGTTCAGTCTCTAAGGCTGATATTAGGACATAGGGCAAATGTAGGTACAATGAAGCCATTGTTCTGCAGGAGTGTCCAGCACTAGCATTGTTTGAAAACTGTTCAGGACAGCCAGGAGCCATGGAGTTTGTGACCACAGAACAACCTAAGTAACAAGGAAGGGGATGAGGAAGACATTAAGGTCATTGACAAAATCCAGCATATTCGGAGTGGAGTAGACTGTTGAGATCCCAAAATCAAAGTTTCTAGAGAAGGCTGGAAATCAATCAGGTAAGAAAGTTCTAGAAGTAAGAAAGCTCAGGCTTCATGAGATGCCTTCAGAGGAAAATAATCTCACCAAATAGCAAATCTCCCCCACACCGAGTTCCTAACCATGTTCAACCATGGCTTCCAAGAGTCAGACCCAGGCACCTAGAGGTCGGTCCTTCAGTATTTAATCTACATGAGGTCTGACATGATGGCAGCCATCTTCCCAACAGCCCAGGTTGAGTCCCAGGGCAGTGCTGTGCCTTGGATGTTTTTGAGATAGCAGCCAGCTAGATTCTTGTCCCATGTTAGAGTTCTGTGAGGGTAGATTCTGCCTAGGCTGACTTAATTTAGGAAAACTATAATAGCCATGAGGAAAGGGATGGGATGAGTCTCAGGTCAAATGCGGGACTCCTCCTCAGTGAGGTAAAACACTTGGACACCATAGAGAAGTCTATAGCTTCAAGCCTCTCCCCTTAGGTCAGTACCAGTCATTCAACTCCCTTGCCAAGACTCCTCCCCTTCTCTGTTCACACATCCCTCTTTCCTTCCCTTGGGAATCACTTTGGGCTTGAGCCTGAACTTGAGCTGAAATATTTATAAAAGGGAACAATAACAAAATTCATTAATTACAGTAATTTTGTAATTTTGTTACCAACAACGGTAAGTTCGTCTTTCATTAACTTCATTCTCTTTCCGTTGCCACTAATGGGCAATGCCAGTCACTGAAAGATAAAGGACTTCCAGTTGCTCTCAGGGTCGCTGTGACTTGGGAAAGCACATCTGCCACAACAGCACCCCAACAAAACCTAATAGGCCTTTAACGTACGGGAATTCACCTAGGGGTTATTAACCTACCCTACCACCTACCCAAGCAAACACAGACCTCAGGAAGGAAGCTTCTAGGGGATAGAAGTGTGAAAACTAAATGCAGTATGTATTTGCTAGTTTTCCCCTTATCTTCCTCACTAGAACCTGAGCTGACCTATTGGGACTTGGCTTTATCATGCCTCCCTCCTCACTGACCAAACTGTGGCTGCTGCAAGGAGGCATCCTGTAGATATTTACTGGACATTGAATAATAATAATAATAATGTTGTTTAATGGTGATGTCATGGGTAACATCATAGACGACGCCTCTGGGTGAGGTCAGGTGATTCTCCTCGTCTATAATGGCTCATGTCTTTTAAAACTGACTGGAAGTCTAATGGGAAATATGAACGTTGGTCATATGTGGGCAGTGGGTACATGGAGTGACACCATGTTTTCTGTGTTCACTTAAGTGATGGTGGCATTTTGCAGTTTAAACACAATTCGATGAAAGAAGGTGTTTGCAGTGTAAATGGGGCCTCAGGTCACACCACAAGGCTGTGGGCCACCTTGGCCACCTCTGCGTAGCCACCATAGGCTGCTTAAGGACAGCAGCCCAGGCTGAGTGCTCATTTGCATTCGGACCTTTGGGTCTCAGAGGAGGGACCAGATGGGACCTTGCTCAGAGAATCACTCTGGTTGAGCAACTGGCCCCAGAGTGTTCCTGGGCCTCAGTGTGCCCTGAGGCGGGGAGTTTGTTTCCAGACCCTGTAACGATGTGTAAACACAATACCTTACAGAGCTCTGCAAAAATGCAGGCCTTCCAAGAAAGACCTCCAGCGTCAGGTTCAGGACTTCTCTCAGGTAAGAGAGAATCCCTGAGGGAGGCCGAGGCTGTTCATCCAAGTTCTGTTCTGGGAAGGCACACCCATACTGGGTGCCTCACTTAGACTGGGTCACCCCAGGGTGAGGGCTGAAATACTCTCCAGGCCAAATGACCACTCAGAACCCATCCAGAAGTCCTGGCAGCAGAGGGGTGGGGGAGTAGGACTTACGTGATCTCTGTCCCCACATTTGGGGAGGGTAGGCAATAGGCAGAACCTAATCTCATCTATCTTGACCACAAAGGACCCATGCAGCTCTGTAGCAAACATCAGGCAAGAGGGAGCCCTTCTCTCCTGGAGCCTATCAGTTGTAGGGACTCCTGGGCCTTAATGGAGTTTGTCGTTCTCCTTTTATGGGAACCCAGGCTGCTGGGCAAACAGCACAGCTTCTTAGTTAATCACCTGGGAGTGGACAGGTTAGAAAGGGAACTGCAAGCCACAGAGGTCAGGTGCCTGTGAGATGGTTCAGGTGTAAAGGTGCTTGCTTCTGAACCTGACGGACCCAGGTTCAGTCCCTTGGACCTGCAGGATGGACGAGATGATTATAACAAGCTGTCTTCTGACCATTGTATGCACATGCACTGGGCCTGATTCTGTTACATGTCCTGTGAGTTTTGACACATATCCAGATGTGTTACTGCTATAGCATCATTTGGGTTTTTTTTTCACACAACAGCTCCTGTGCCCTGCCTGCTTCTCTCATCTTCATCCTCTCCTCACATGGGCCTGGAAACTCCCCTCGTGATTTGCCTTTTCCAGAACTTGTAGAACTGGATCCTGACAGCTTGCAATCTTTTCAGATTGACGTCTCTCAGCAACACACATCTCGGGTTCCTCCATGTCTTTTCTTGGTATGTTAGGCAGGCATAGTGGCTCTGGACTGCAATCCTGGAACTCTAAAGGCCTAAGATAGGAAACTAGACCTGAGTTTGAGTCCAGTCTGGGTAATGTAGTAAGACCATGTTTCAAAAACAATAACAACAGCAATAGTATTCTGGGGTGTGAGTATATTCCAAGCCTGTTTTTTTTAAACTACCCACCTATTAAAGAACATTTTGATTATGGAATTAATTAGTAATAATAACATATTGCCTTTCTTAGATATATTCTAAACAATATCTCAATATGCAATCAATATTTTACTCTTACTGAAATATTTTCATTCATTTCATATTAAATCTTCAAATTCCAGTGTGTGTCTTATATTACTAGTCAACACTTTTTTCTTTTCTTCTCATTGCGTGTAGACATTAAAAGGGTGATAATTTTTAAAATTGTGACCAGATCACTTTTGTCTGATTCTGTCCTAGCGTTGGCCTTAGGGTTTTATTATTATGCCAAATTTTTATTATCTGAAATCAACAGGAAAAACTGGCTATTGAAAGGAAAAACGGGAAGCACTGTTGCCAGGTTTGGTCTGAGAAGCTGATAGCTGTTTACAAATGATGCAGATGATGTCACAAGCATTCTCAACATCAGCATCACCTAAACAAGGTGTGACAAGGAGCTCAGGCCCAACTGTTTGCACTTTTACTAAATGTCTTTACCCCATCCTCTTAGCTTACATACCTCAAGGGCAGCCAATGGCCCTAAGCCCCACTCAGCTGTGACTCGGATCTAGCCTCATCTGAGCCATTACATGGCCTTCTTAGTTCTTGCCTCCGTCCTCTCAATTCTGCTTTTTTCATAAGGCAATTGGAGACAAGTCTTCTTAGGGTTCTGCACTGACTGCAAGTGAATTTGTCAAGATATTAATAATAAGGTATCTTTGAGAATGTCACGTGCAAAATCAACACTGCAGCAAGCAGAAATTTCCTAAAAAGCAACAAAAGGTCTTGCACTAAAAAAAAAAAAATTATTTCACCACAATTTCAAATTGACCACCATCCTTTAAATGCCTGCATGCAATAAAAAAAAAGAAAAGAAAAAAGGAAAACGTTGTGAGGAACAGAAAACAGGAAGAAGGCAGAGAGTGAAGGTAAATTTAGAAAGAAAGATTGGTTCCCTTAACTCAGAATCCAATCTTGTCATCTCCTTGACAACTGGCCCTGCTGAGGGACAAAGGGGCAGAGGTCAGGTCCCAGGGGTTCACCTGCCTCAGCAGAAATACAGGCATGGGGCCTGGCTGACTGGCAAACTGGAAAACCTGAAATGGGACGCTCACAGCCAGTGAGCTGCTCACTGCTTTCGCTCTCTAGTGTGACCGTGAAGGAACAAGTCAGCGACACACAGAGAGGTGGGACACTCATGGCCAAGCCATGCAGGGCCATGCTCCAGCCAGGCAGGCACAAAACAGGACCAAGCTTACAGGAGGGTCGGAACGCACGCAGCGTTTGGAAAAACCTTCAAATCTGTTTTTAGAGAGCCCCCGACATAGGTGCCCCTTTCCTCCAAACATTCAGGAATGATGTCACATGGTTCCTGTGGTGTTGTCATCAGCAGTAGATTTTGAAACCAACAAATGTCAAATTAAAATCGGATCACAGTGGACAGGTATGTTAGTCAGGGTTTCTGTTGCTGTATTGAAACACCATGACCGAAATCAACTTCTATTTCATCTTATATAGTCTGTCCATCATCTGGGGAAGGTGGGGCAGGAACTCAAGGAAGGAACCTGGAGAAAGGAACTGATACAGAAGCTATGGGATGAGGTGCTGTTTACTGGCTTTCTCTCCATGGCTTGCTCAGCTTGCCTTTGTATAGTATTCAGGACCACTAGGCCAGAGGCGGCACTGTCGGCATCAATTATCAATGAAGAAATTACCAATGAAGAAAATGCACAACAGACTTGTCCGCAGGCCCACCGGTGGGCAGCATTTTCAGAGACTCCCTTTTCACAAATGATTCTAGTTTTTGTCAAGTTGACGTAAAAACTAGCCACCACAACAGGGAATATTGGTATAGTCTCAGGCCTGCCTCAGAAACTTTGGATTCCTTAAGCAACTTTCACATCCCGAGTATGTTAATAAGAGCCACAAGGTTGTATTTAATTTAATTTTAATGATGAGTTGTGAACACTGATGCCTACCCTGCCCCCAATGAATGTTTTCGCTTTATCCTCAGAGTAACAGAATTAAGAGGTGGCAGCTTTTGTGAGGTGATTAAGTCATGAGGAATTAAGTTTAGCAAGAACTTGAAGGCAGGTGCTTAACCCTTGTTACCACATGAGGACAGCAATAAGGCACCATTTGTAAAGAATAAAACCTTGCCAAGCACTGAGTCTGTTGGCACTGTCACCTTGGACTTACCAGTGTTCAGAACTGTAAGTAATAATTTCTGTTATTAATACATTACTTAGATTCATGTGTTTTCTTATAGCAACCCTAAAGTACTGTGGTGAATGTACTCATTTTGAGATAAAACGCACAGTTGTAGAAGATGACATAAGGCCTCTGTCTATGCTCCTGACTTCAGCCCTTTCTCTTTTTATAACAAGCTCTGCCTTTTCTTCCTGTCCCTTCTGAGACCTACACACGGCTTCTACTCCCATCAGTTCCCTTCCTTTGGTCTGCAGGAAAACTATGCAGATCTCAACAGACTTAGGTCATAAGCCCAAAAAACTGGCTACACAATGGATGCCAAACCTGCTTCAGGTCAGACATTTTCCAAGGTCCACACTTTCAGAGAATAGCTCAGATACATGGGTCTGTATGCCTTGGAGTCTGAGCAGCTGCAATGGTCCTGATGAAGAAGTTGGTCTAGGGGACAATGTTGGAGCCTCACTGTAACACTCCCCTCTTCTAACAGTACTAGACTTCTGTTTCATTCTAAGTAAAACATTTCCAAGTGTTTATGCTATAGAGTAGACAGAATTTGCATCAACTTTAAAAATAAAAATCACTTTATTATAAAGAATTTGCAAATACAAACATCACACAGATAGGTTAATATAGTCACTCAAATCAGCTCTTGCCCAGACCAAAACTCTATACATCTCAGTGAACTCCAGTGCCGTTAGAACTATTCCAATGACACAGGGCCTCACTTTGGATTTTCACTTTCACTATCAATTTTTATTTGTTTATCCACTGTACAAAATCCATGATAGTTAAAAGAAGAAAAAATATTTGCTTTCTATTATTTTCTATGACTCACATATTCTCATATTTTCCTGCTCTTGTTCTCCTTTCTATGTGTTGTACTGAAGCCACATGTACATTGGTTTACACTACATGCTAGGACCAGCATATGCAGAAGAAGGACTTTTGTCTTCCTGAGAATGGGTGTGCTCACTTATTGTTACACAGTCCAATTCCATTCATTTTCTGCGATTTTTATTCTATTTTTCTTTAGACTGAATATTATCCTATTTTATATTTGTGCTAGATTTTCACCATTCATTCATGTGTTAATGAGCATTCAGATTGGTTTCATTTTCTTGCTATAGTGAATAGGGCAGCAATAAACATGGAATATATATGTGTATATATGTACATATGCATATATATACACATATATGTTGGAGGATATAGGTTTCTCTGTGTATATGACAAGAGTGAAGCTACTAGATCATATGGTAATTCAATCTTTAATTTTTTGAGAAACCTCCACACTGATTTCCATAAAGACTACATTAATTTGCACCCACACCAACAGTGAATAAGGGCTCCTCTTTCTCCATATTCTCTACAATATTTGTTGTCTGATTTTTTTGCGCACTAGGGTGAGGTGGCATCTCAAAGTAGTTTTAATTTATGTTTCCCTGGAGGCTGCTAGAACACTCTGAAAGATAGTTATTGGCCATTTGTGTTTCTTCTTCCTCTTTTTCTTCTTCCTCTTCCTCCTCCTTCTTTTACTTCTTCCGCTTACTCAGCTTTTGAGCCCATTTGTTAGTTAGCAGTTTCACCTCCTTGGTATTTGCTTCCTACAGTTTCAGAGTCCAGCCCCTTTCTGAAGCATGGCTGGTAAAGACCATCTCCCATTCTGTGAGTGTCTGTGTTCTCTGCTGATAGTCTCCTTTCACACGGACTTCTTAGTTTTGTGGAGTCCCATCTGCTGACACTTGGCGACAGCTCCTGCCCCACTGATGTTCTGTTCAGAAAGTTCTTGCCTGCCGCAATGTCATGAAGAGTATTCTTTATGCTTTCTTCTGGCATTTTCAGCATTTTGGGTTTTAAGGTAAAGTACTTTATTTGTTTTTGGTTGGGCAAGAGACGCAAAGCTCTCCCGTTCTCCTGCAGGGGGATATCTGGTTTTGCCAACACTGTTTGTTGAATAGGTTATTTTCCAATGTGTATCATTTGTCTCCTTTGTCCAAAATTAGGTGGGCGTAGGTTTGTCACATTTATTCTGAGTCCCTGATCTATCCCATTGGTCTATCTGTCTCCTTTCACGGCAATGCCAGGCTTCTTTATCACTACAGCGCTGTAGCGCAATTCAAGGTCAGGAATTGCACTGCTGCTATTTGTGTTTCTACACCCTAGGCTGTTTGTGGTCTGTTATGGTTCTATGTAAATTCTGGGGATGTTTTTTCAAAATCTGTGAAATATGAGATGGAGTATTGATAGATGCTGCATTAAATATATAAATTAAGTTTGATAGTACAGCTATTTTCGCAATGTTAATTCTGCCAATCCTGGAACATGTTATGTCTTTCCATCATCTAGCACCTTCTTTGGTTTTTTTCTTTCAATGTCAGCAAATTTTCACTGTATGTCTTTCTCTTCTTTGATTGTGTTCCTAGATACTCAATTTTTTGGAGTTATTTTGAATAAGATATTTTCCTAATTTTTTTTCTCAAGAGTACTTTGTTGGTGTAGATGATACTGTTATTGCTGCTTTTTAACATTGATTTTGTATCTGGCAACTTTACTTGTTTATTAGGCCTAAGAATTTTCTTGTAGATTCATAAAGTCTTTTAAGTAAAATTAAAAAAAAAAACATGCCACCTGCATGTAGAGACAGTTTGACTTCTTCCTTTACTATTTTCAATCTCTTTTGTGTTTTAATTTTGTCTAGTTGCTATATATTCAAACATTTTATCAAACGAGAGTGAGAGAGTGGACATTCTTGTCTCATTCCTGATTTTAGAGGAAATGATCCCCGTTTTGCTCTCTTATTTTGGCTGTAGTTTTGTGTATTGCCTTCTGAGGTATGTTCCATCAATCCCTAATGTCTCCAGGACTTTTATCATGAAGACATGCTGAGCTTTGTGAAAACTTTTTGAATACCAGTCGAGATAATTATATGGTTTTTGTCCTTAAGTTTGTTTATACGGAATATTACATTTATTGATTAATGTACAGCCCATCAACTTTGCCTTTCTGGAATGAAGCCTATTTGGTAATGCGTATGAACTTTTTGACATGTTTCTGAGTTTTGGTTTCCAACTACTTTGTTGGGAATTTTTGCATTTATGTTCATAAAAGAAATTAACCTCTCATTGTCTTCTCTGAGACCACTGGGGCTGAAGACCTGGCAGAAAGGCCTTCAGTAGTCCCACCGCAGCCAGAGGCTCAGTACACAGTGCTCTCTGCTCCCTCCAGAGCTGGAGGCATGAACTACAGAAACGTAAGAAATGTCTCACTTGCTCTGTCATCCTGCCCTATCCTCACATCCCACCAGGTGCTTTGTGGGAAGATGTGCCCCGGCAGGTCTGGTGGCTTGAGGCCTCTTTCTGGTACTGGCCCTTTAAGAGGATCTGGGAAAGGAAGAACACGTATCCTCTCTGCTGTGATATTGACACACATAAACGAAAATTCATGACGGATTTATTACTAGTGTACATGGGGCAATGTTTGGGAATAGCAAGAATCCAGAGCCCCTTAACTTATGCTACCAAACAAACAATAAAATAATCCACTGAGTACCTACTAGGTCAACACAGTGACTCTGAAGACTAAGCTCTGCCGATCTAACCTTGTCAAAATCCAGACAGGCCTTTACAGCAGTGAAGTGACTGGCCACAACACTTAGAGGTCAGGCGTACGTTCAGTGCGCT
>LOEQ01000054.1:1167253-1180760 GCA_001685075.1 Bramus lutescens | reverse complement strand
CTCCCAGGGCCCGCTGTCTGCCGCCACATGGCCAGCTACCACCATTTGGGGCCTACAGCATTTCTGCTGCCTGCTGCCACTGGGGATCTTGCAATATTTTTTAAAAATGGGGACCTTGGGAGAGGGTAGAAAGGGAGGGAAGAAGAAGGGAGGGGAAGGGAAGGAAGAAAAAATATATAGCTCAATAAAAACAATTTTAAAATACCTACCTGGATGAATCCCAAGACACAGAATTTAAATGAACAATAATAAACCTTAACAAAAATGAAAAGAACTTAAAGAAGATACTAACATTTCCTTGAACACCAAGAGAATAGAAATAAACCCTTGAGTGACATCAAAGAAAATACAAATGCACACCTGGATGAAATGATGAAGACAATTCAGTATTTGAAAGCAGAATTCAATATAGAGATAGAAATGTTGAAGAGAGCTCAAGCTAAGATTTTGTTTTGTTTTTCAAGACAGGGTTTCTCTGTGCTACTGCCCAGGCTGTCCTAGAACTCACTTTGTAGATCAGGTTGGCCTAGAACTCACAGAGATCTGCTGGTCTCTGCCTCCTGAGTGCTGGGATTAAAGGCATGAGCTACCACTGCCCAGGGAGCACAAACTGAAACAAAGATGGAATTTAAAAACTCAATGTCCCAATTAGAAAACTCATGGGAAAGCCTTACAAGTAAAATGAATCAAGCAGAAGATAGAATATCAGAACCTAAAGATAAAATAAGGATCTAGACAAAATAAGCAAAGAAAATGAAAAGGTTTTAAAAGCACAGGATAGAAATATGCAAGAAATGAGGGACACCACCAAAAGAAAATATTCCAATTGTAGGCACAGAAGAGGGAGAAGACTCTCATGACAGAGAATAGATCCTTATCAAGACCATACAAGAAAACTTTCCCAAGCTAAGGAAAGACATACCACTATAGGTACAAGAAGCACACAGAAGCCCAACTGGACAAGACCAAAGAAGAAACAGCCCCATAGTATATTATAGTGAAAACACTAAATATACGGAACAAAGAAAAAATATTGAAAGCTGTAAGATAAATAGCACAAGTCCCATAGAAAGAAAACCCCTCAGAATAACACCTGATGTCTCAATGAGAACTCTCAAAGTCAGAAGAGCCTGAAATGACACATCCAAGTTTTAAAAGACTGTGCATGCCAACCTAGACTACTGTGCTCAGCAGAGCTGTCATGGCTGAAAGAGATGGAAAAACTATCCATAATCCATACAGCCTAAAACAAAATCCTATCTAACAAAAAAATGTTAAACAGAATACTGGAAGCAATACTCCAAACTGAAGAGGGGAATAAGCACAGCCACGAGATTCTAGAAAAAGAGCAAATGAAGCTGTAACTTAATGAAAAACCACAACTAAGAATGCAAACAATCAGCGGAGTGAGGTGGCACAGGTCTTTAATGCCAACACTCTGGAGGTTGAGGCAGGCAGATATCTGTGAGTTCAAGGTCAGCCTGACCTACAGAGCTAGTTCCAAGATAGGGCTGTTACACAGAAAAACCCTGTCTCTGAAAACAAAACAAAACAAAAGAATGCAAACAATCAAAATAAACCTCAATCTAACAAACCTTTCCATAATAACTCATACTATTAATGGCTTCAACTCACCAATCAAATGACACAGGTTACTTGAGTACATTAAGAAACAAACTCCACCTTTCTATTCTCTACAATAAATTCATTTTATCTTGAGATGGGCACCATATTAAACTGAAGGGATTTTAAAAAGTATTCCAAGAAAATGGTATGAAGAAGCAAGCTGGCATCGCCATTCTGATATCTGACAAAATAGACTTCAAATTAAAACTAATCAGGAGGGAGAACAAAGGGTACACTTTTATAATTATAGTATAATTAAGGAATCCATAAATCAGGAAAGTATCTAAATACTGAACATATATGCACCAAACTCTGGAGCACACAATTTCATTAAAAAATGTACAATGAAATTAAAGAAACAGATTAACACAAGCCCAGTAACAGTGGACAATTTCAACACTATACTTTCTCCAAAAGACAGATCATTTGAACAAAAAGGAACAGATACCTCAGAATTGTTTGACATCTTACATCAAATGGACCTGAAATATCTATAGAATATTTCACCCAAATGACAAAGAGTACACATTCTATTCAACACCACATGGAAGTTTCTTTAAACTAGATCATATGCTAAGACACAAAACAAACATTGACAAATACAGAAAAATTGAAATAATCCCATGTATCCTATCTGGCAGTTATCCAATATAACTAAAATCAACAGCAAACAAAACTCTAGTAAACGGACAAACTCATAGAGATTAAACAGCTCATTACTGAATGGTGGATGAATCAAAGAAGTTTGGGAAGAAATAAAAATATTCCCAAAACCAAATGGAAGCATAAATGCAACACAAGAAAGTCTGGGACACATTTAAAAAAATAGTTATAAAAGGGAAATTTATAGCCTTAAACGCCTACATTGAAAAATCAAAAATCAGCTGGGCAGTGGTGGCACACACCTTTAATCCCAGCACTCAGGAGGCAGAGGCAGGTGGATCTCTGTGAGTTCAAGGCCAACCTTAAAGAGCACACACAAAAAAAATGACTTAAGGTTCAACTCAAAGATTTGGAAAAGTTAAAACAAAATAAACCCAAACCCAGTAGATGGCAAGAAATAATAAATATCAAAGGAAAATTAATGAAGCGAAAACCAAGAATATAAGAATACATATACATGGGTGGGATGGGAGGGTCTGTGGAGACAGAGGGAAGGGAGTGGGAGGAGGGGAGGGAGGGGGAATTTGGATTGGTAATTTTTTAAGTAATAATACAATAAATTAATTTTTTAAAAGAATACATATACACACAACACACACACTAATTCCATGAATCTAAGAGCTTGTCTAAATTACCAAAGCTAAACCATGAAGAGATCCACAGCCTAAACAGATCAATAATAACAACAACAACAAAAAGCCTTCCAACTAAAGAAATGTGCAAGTCAAGATGGGTACAATAACTACAAGCTCATTCTCTGGGTAGCATCCCTAGCTGTTCTAAAACTAGCTTTGTAGACCAGGCTGGTGTTGAACTCGCTGATATCTGCCTGTCTCTGCTTCCCAAGTGCTGAGATTAAAGGTATGTGCCACCACCAATTACCAGCAACCAATCATCCTTAAACTCTTCAAAAATAAACATAAAGAGCACTCCAAAACTCTTTCTATGACACCAGTATTGCTCTAATACCTAAACCAGGTAAAGATACAACACCAAAAACTGCAGGCCAATATCCCTGATAAACAAGTTGCAAAAATCCTCAATAAAATACTAGCAAACGAAATACAAACACATATCAAGATCATCCACACAACCAAGTTAGTTTTATCCTGAAAACATAGGGCTGGCTCAACTTGTGTAAGTCAATAAGTATGATAAATAATAAAACAAATTTAAAGATAAAAATCACATGATCATCTCAATAGATGAAGAAAAGACCGTTGACAAAATCCAACAGGTTTTCATTTTAAAAAGTCTTAGAGAGAGAGTGTGGGCAAGAGGAAACAAGCCTCAACATAGTAAAGGCTATATCCCAATCCTACAGCAACATTTATCCTGAATGAAAAAAAAAATTTTTTTTAAAGAAAACCCTCAAAGAAATCCTGTCAAAACCAAGAATGAGACATGTAGAAGTTAGCTCAACTTGGGAAATAACCAGACTAGCTAAAAGATAAAACAATTATATTTTTATTTATTATAAAGGGGAAACTCATGAAAGAGGAATGAGAGGTCCAAGCTCAGCTGTGCTGCAAGGGAGCCACACAGAGAGAGGGTACCTGGGCCGCATGTCGTTTTTCTCAGAAAAGCCCAGAAAGCCACACCCTAACTTGATCCCACCTTTTAAAGATAATTGGTTGGCAAAGATTCCCCATCAGAGTCCCCATTCCTTTCTGATATAGTGCTGAAAGTATTAGCTGGAGTAATGAGGCAAGAGAAGAAAATTAAATACCACATTTTCTTTATCCATTCTTTGGTTGAGGGGCATCTAGGTTGTTTCCAATGTCCAGCTATTACAAATAAAGCTTCTCTGAACATATTTGAGCAAGTGTCCTTGTAGTGGATGGAGTGTCCTTTGGGTATATGTCCAGGAGTGGTATAGCTGGATCTTGAAGTAGATCTATTCCCAATTTTCGGAGATACCGCCATATTGATTTCCAAAGTGGCTGTATAAGTTCGCACTCCCACCAGTAATGGAGGAGTATTCCCCTTGCTCCACATCCTCGCCAGCATGAGCTATCACTTGCATTTTTAATCTTAGCCACTCTGACAGGATTGTAGGAGGCAGAGGGGGTCAAGGATATCACAAGAAAACCCACAGAATCAACTAATCTGGGCTCATAGGAGCTCATAGAGACTGAACCAACAACCAGAGAACCTGCATGGGACTGACCTAGGTACTCTGATATGTGTTAGTGTGTGTAGCTTGGTGTTCTTGTGGAATCCCTACAGTGGGAGCAGGGATTGTCTCTGACCCTTTTGCCTGCTTTTGGAGCCCTTTTCCTCATACTAGGTTGCCTTGTCCAGCCTTAATATGAGGGGAGGGGCCTAGTCTTAGTGTAATTTGATATGCCACTTTTGATTGCTATCCATGGGAGGCCAGTCCTTTTCAGGAGAGAACAGAAGAGGAGTGGGTGATGGGGCAGGAGGGAGGTGGGGGTGGGACTGGGAAGAGAGATGAGAGGGGAGACAGTGATTGGGATATAAAAAAAAATCAAAGCTAAACAAAACAAAAACTTCTGCACAGCTAAGGAAACATCAATCGAGTGAGGAAAAATCCCACAGAGTGAGAGAGACTCTATGCCAGTTAAACATATGACAGAGGCATAAAACCTAGAATGTACAAGAATTCAAACTACAGAGAGTCATGGAAACAAATGGCCGCATTAAAAAATGGTCTAGGGATCTAAACATAGAGTTCTCGATAGAAGGAATAAAAAATGACCAAGAAATACCTCAAAAGGCAATTAGAGAAATGCAAACTATAAGAATTTTGAGATTTTGTCTCACCTCAGTTAGAACGGCAACGATAAACCAAACAACTGCCAAGAGATGGGGGTGATGTTGTGGAGACAGTGGAACCCTCCTTCGCTCTTGGCGAGAATGCAAATTGGTGCAGTTGCCCTGGAAATCAGTTTGGAAATGCCTCAAAAAAATTAAAAAATCAATCTTCCATATAACTGCTTTACTGCTCCTTGGCATGTACCTAAAGGACTTGACATCCTACTTCACAGATACTTGCCCAATGATGCTCATTGCTGCCCTATTCACAATAGCCAGGAAATGAAAACAAGTTAAATGCCCTTCATCAGATGAATGGATAATGGAATACTATTCAGCTACAAAAAAAAATGAAACCGTGAAACTTGCAGAAAAATGGGTGGAACGTGAAAAGATTATATTGAATGAGGCAACCCAGACTAGAAAGGCAAACATCCATGTTCTCTTTCATCTCTGGTTCCTAGCTCCAAACTCTTAGGCACAAGTATATAATGTGGGGGTAAACACAGAACCCAAGATCATAATAGGGACCATAGGTTTGGGCATCTTATGAGATAAATAGCAGGACTCGGTGGATATGAAGCAGAAAACAGAACAATATGGAGAGAGTGAGGGAGGTCAAAACAAAAGGAGAAGGACACATACTATACACAAAATATTTCTGAGCATATATGGACTGTTGATATCATTGAAGTTGGATAGTAAAATCTATGACTAGTGCTGTCAGATTAGACAGGTCCTCTCTGAGCTCTCAGCCAAATCTCCCAGCCACACTTCACACAACCCCCACACCAAAGTGTCCACGACACTGGAGGAAAGAGTTGTCTCTTCCAGGTGGAGGAAGTACACAAGCATCTCCTTTACATTCCACTCCTGTCAGAGACAAAATGAGATGCAAGCACAAATCAGCTCAATTGTCTGAGAGTATGGCAGCCTGACTCACAGCCCAGCTCCTCCAATACCTGACGAAGTTGTTTGTATCCCATTACAGGAGATGAGCAGTGTGCCATTGATAGAGTGCCAAGTAGTCCCCAACGACAGCTTTTAAATTATGGCCATTTCCCCATCATATGAGTCATCCAAAAACCTGCCCAAATGACACCATTACACAAGTGCCACTCTACAAACTGGGCTATTCTTTGACACCAGCAACATCTTGCTAATTTCTTTCTTCACCACCCACACCTCACTCAGCGTTAACTCAGTAGAGCCCTCAGCGAAAGACATATTTTATGATCGTGGAGAATCCATTGCTTCTTGTCACATGCTATTCACTCTCATCTCCCTATTGGATGTATGGCAAGAAAGTAATCAGCTTCTAAAGCTTTTAACTAGGTTCTTCAAGGGGCTTACAAATATCCTGAACTTTAACTCTTGTTTGGAGAGTCATGTAAATCCAAAAGGCTAAATGGGAGAATTAAAAGGGAAAGGGATTCTGATTTGATCTGGGAAACTGGGGTACTGAATAAAGAAGAAGGAATGAGACAGTCCCCATCACAGAATTGACAATAACCGTACGTGTTCAGCTGCACTGCTTAAGTGGAGAATCTGCAAATGATCCTACAACTTCTGGATGCACAGCTACGCTGCTAAGCAACATGGGAAAATTCTGCAAGACTGGGTTTCCATAAGCCACTTGGAATAAAAAAAATGGGACCAAAGGAAATGATGAATGCCAGGAATTCACAGAGAAGATAAAAACCTAAATGGCATTCTTTGACTTAATATAAATGGTGAAGACATGCTAGGTTACTGTAACGTCTGTGGCTGAATTGACTCAGGTGTTCTGGAAGAGGACCTGAATAAAGTCCTTGGAAGTATGACACTAGGAGCTCTGAGATCTGTATCATTGTGAATAGAACATGAACCAAAAATTATGAACTACTAAAAATGAGAAAGGAGTCAGCAAAGTTGATTTGAGTCAAATACCTGGGAATTCCGAAATAGTCTATTTCTCTCTCTCTCTCTCTCTCTCTCTCTCTCTCTCTCATAGTGACTATATTAACTGTGCAAATCAATGGATATCATGGTGACTTTCCATACACACATATTTCAGACCTTAGCTCCACTCTCCTTTCTACCAAGTCTTACCAAAATGCTCTTTAAAGAACACAACTTTCTATAGTTTTCAATGGCTAGCCTTACTTCCAAAGATTCCCCAAGTTCTAAGCGTGTCTAGGACATACACAGAAGAGTGGGTATACCTGGAGGTTTAACCTTTGAAGAGACAGCCTAGGTCCCTGCCCTGCACTAGACTGTGAGCTGCCAAGAAGTGGACATCATGCAAGACTGTGTGTACACTGTGTGTGCGGTGCTCACTGCAGTGAGAGTAAAGGCAAGCTGCAGCCTTCCTGTAAGGCTCACATGAGTGATCATGTTTAACCACATTATCACTGGGGTCAATGGTGTATCATTTATTGCTGTGTGCAAGTCCCCCGCAACTATAGCAGGTAAAAATGTTCTAAAGATATTTATGTTTATGTCACTATCTTACCAGCAGCTAGGATAGATATGGTTCCTTGACTCCTTCAAGCCCTAAGAATTTAAAGCTCTATCATGAATTAAAGTTCATGTAGAACAAATTTTGGTTTTTGAGGCAGGATTTCTCTGTGTAACACTCCTAGTTGTCCTGGAACTCACTCTGTAGACCAGGCTGGCCTCAAACTCACATAAATCCACCTACCTCTGCCTCCTAAGTGCTGGAATTTAAGGTGAGAACAAACTTTTTTCTAAACAAAAACATGTAGTATTGGTATTTTGGCAATAAAATGGATGTAGTTACTCAAAGAAGGATGATGTGGGATGTCCTTCTGTATATGTGTTGCTTTTATTGGTTGATGACTAAAGCTGTTTCAGTCAATGACTTAACAGAGTAAAACCAGGCAGGAAGTAGAGAGACAGTAGGTGAAGTCAGGGGAGACACCAAAGGAGACAGACACCTGACAGAACCTTATTGGTAGGCCACAGCCTCGTGGCAATACATAGATTAATAGAAATAGTTTAATTCAAGTTATAAGAACTAGCAAGGAATATGCCTAAGCTATTGGCCAAATAGCATTGTAATTAATATAGTTTCTGTGTGATTATTCAGGTCTGAGCAGTAGGAAAACAAAATAACAGTCTCCATCTACAGAAGGAAGGTTGGATAAATATGGCTCCAATCACACAAAATGACAACCGCATGCTCACCCTAGATTTCTGTCTGCTCACATCAGTCAACTGTAAATGGGATGAATATTTAAAGAAAACTTTGTACATTCTGTATAACACTTATATCCATAAGCCAGTCAATGACATGTGGGGCTCTATCCTCCAGATATCCTCTATCCTTTGGCACAGTAGGACTTTACCCTCTACACAGATCTGGATGCTGTGAAAGGCATCTTTAGGGCTCTTCAGGAGGCTCTTGAGCACCTGCTGACTGCTCAGAACATCAGTTAGGTCAGACATCAGACGTCCTGAACTCAAACCTTGACTGATGGGGCACTTGAGTCCAACTTAAAGTTGGTTCATGAGCATGGCGATGACTCTTGAAAGAAGGATCTCACACTGCAGAGCTCCCTCGTACCTAAATGCTTTGATGGGAATGTGATGTGTGAACTCCAATAGCATTTTCTGAACTCCAGCTTGGCCTTTTTACTAATTCTGGGAAATAATTGACCAGTTTTTATGACTCATGATTCACTAATCTTCCAGTTCTTAAGAAATCTCTATTTAGACATTTCCTGAGCTCCTGAACAGAATAAGTGCTTAGGCTGAGTGTCACAATCACGCCCTTCTTCCACTGTATACTTGCATAAACCTCTGACTTTAAAAGTTGGCACTGATGTGGTGCTCAGTCCCCAAATAAACGAAGAAGTGGAGAGCTAATTTCTGAACAAGGGCAGGACACTAAGGAGCAAGCTAAGCTCTCAGTATGAGCACCAATCCTCAGGAATAATGATCAGCTGGGTACAGCCCTAGGTCACACACTTTTATTTTTCTCTCCAAGAACCTATCTGTGTTTATTATCACAAAATGTGAGGGCCAAATTTTATTGATCTCATTTTAATTCCTATTCCAGTCAAAGCATTCTCCTCACCAGCTTCCAACTCAACATCTCTAAAGGTCTATGTGGATTTTCATGCCTTGTACAATTTACTCTATAGTCACAGAGCTAGAGGGAACCTCAGGGTTGTATTCCAATTCCATTATTTCACAGATAAGAACACTACACCTTAGGAAGAATAAATAATCTGACTAACATCACTTGACAAGTTGGTGGAGAGTATGACCCACCTGCCCAGGGCCTAAAGTGCCCCGCTGCTACTGTCACATCCTCCCACTTCCTATGACTTCTATCTCCTGACAATCTATTTTAGTCAGATAAAACAGCAGCTTTGACTGTTGGAACCCAACCCCAGGGTGCCTCATCTTGCAAGGATCCTAAACACTAGCATAATATGCCATCATCATGGATTAATTGCTGTCTTATTGTTTTCCAACCCGTTGGTAAATGCCAACCGCTCAACTTTCTGTTGATGTCCTAATTGCAATCTTCGAGGGGGGGGTTGTCCATGGTGCTGATACCAGTCACAGCCGTGACTATGAGAAACCAACCCCGTGAAGACCAGAGAGAGCCTCACTAGAAATGGAACTTACAGACACCTTGTTCTTGCATTTCCATGTCTCCGGAATATTTTTCTTGTGTTACCTGAGCAAAACAATGCATTAAGGAAAATAGTTACACATCCTTCATAACACACCTGATGCTTTTGGTGGGAAGGAAAGCAAAGGTCCCAATGCTTTCCACTATCCATGACATAAATAGCACGAATACAAATCTGTCTCCATGTAACCATGAGATGATGTGAACTTTCATAGACAGTCAGCTGGTGCAAGTTGCCTTCCAGGTGTCTCAACATTAAGTCTCAAGCTACTCCAAGTAGGCTAGGCCCAAGGTATAAAGTAGAAAGATGGATCAAAATAAAAATGGCTGGAAGAGAAGCATTTCTGGGGTAAGGTCCTTAGATAATGTCTATAAAGACAAGGCAAATATGTGATGATAGCATGTGCATATGTTTGTGTGCATGTATGTCTGTGCACATGCATGTACACAGCATGTGTGTATGTGTGTGCAGGTTGTCAAAAAGGAAATGTAATAGGTGTCATGGGAGATGATTGTTAAAAGCCAGAGTGGGTTAGGATAAGCAAGTGCTAAGTATGGTAAAAGGAAGTAATTCTCTCCTCCATGCCTGCAAACAGTATTTCCTCCTTATATTCCCTTCCCTATGCTTTGGAATGGTGAGGTATATCCTGCACCATTATATGCTAGAAGTATGTGATCCATTTTTTGATTTTGATTTTTGCAGGGATTACAGTTAAGAGATTGGATGAATCTCAGAAGAGACTTTGAACTTCAAACTTTTAGATAAGTTTGACTGTTTTAGACTATGGGGACTTTTGAAGTTGGATTGGATGTATTTTTGCATTATAATGTGACTACAAGTCTTTAGAGGCCAGAGAATGAATGTGGTGGTTTTAAAGAAAGACAGCCCCCCAAATGAATGGCACTATTACGAAGTGTGGTTTTGTGTGTTGGAGTAGGTATGATTTTGCTGGAGGAAGTGTGTCACTGTGAAGGTAAACTTTGAGGTCTTATTTATGCTCAAGCCATGCCCAATGATACAGACTACTTCCTATTGCCTGTAAGAAGTAGGAATTTCAGCTCCTTCTCCAGCACCACATCTGCCTGCATGCTTCTATGTCCCACCATGATGATAATGGACTAAACCTCTGAACTGTAAGCAAGCCACCCTGATTAAATATTTTCCTTTAAAGAGTTGCTATGGTCATGGTGTCTCTTCACAACAATAGAAACCCTAACTAAGACACTGTCCTATAGTCAACAAATGCAATTGACCTAGATGTTTATCTGTAGATGAATAGATAAATAAAATGTGTATATATACATGTCTTAGTCAGTGTTCTATTGCTGTAAAGAGATGCAATGACCATGGCAACTCTTAGAAAAAAAGCATTTAATTTATGCTTGCTTACATTTAGAGATTTAGTCTAGGATCATCATAGTGAGAAGCATGGTAGCAGGCAGGCAGACATGGTGCTGGAGAAGTAGCTTGAGAGTTATATACCCAGATCCACAGGTAGCAGGAAGAGAGTTTGCCTTGAGCATTTCAAACCCCAAAGTCCATTGCCTGTGACACATTCCCTCCAACAAGCCCACACCTCCTAATACCTGTCATGTAGCCATTCCTTAATAACAAAGCTTTCAAATATATGAGCCTATGGGGTCCATTCTCAGTAAAACCACTACAATCAATATACAAGGGGCTACTATTCAATCATAAAAAGGTAAAATTATGTCATTTTCAGAGATACAGATAAAACTGGATGATATCATGTTAAATGAAATATTTCAGGAAGTCAAATACCACATTCTCACCTATATTTGGAAGGTAAAAGGTTTATCTCAAAGAAGTAGGGGACAGAATAGTGTCCCCAAAGCATGGGAATAATCTAGAAGGTAGAATGAACACATGTCAGATTATAGATTTAGGAATGCCATTATATAGAGGAATCACACTTTTCATATTTCTGTAGCACGTGAGGATAGTCATGACTGGCAACAATTAACCTAACATTTCAAAGTAGCCACTAAAGATGACTGGACACTCCGAGCACAAAGAAATGATAAATGTGGGTCAGAGAGGTGGCACATAAAAGCCTTATGGTCATTCCTGATGACCTCAGTATGATTTCCAGCACCCACATAGTGGAAGGAGAGAACTGACTCCCACAAGTTATCCTCTGGCTTCTGTGTGCACAACTTGGCATGCATGCACCTACACACAGAAGGAGGTCAATAAACATATGAGCGAATAAATGTAAAAAATAATTTAGTGAAAAAGAACAAATGATGTATGTGATCCAGTCACTGTGATTGGATCACAGCATGCTGTACCTGTATAGAAATGACTTATGTAATACATACAATTGCATTACACCTTAATTAAAAATTAAAATATTTTTAAATAGAGATCTATTCTTCCACATGAAGTAATATTTTTCTCTTTGGTACAGTCAGCTATTTTCAGCATAATAGGACCCATGGAACCATGTGCTAGCAGAGAAGCCTACTAGGCAAACAACACATTTGGCAGAATGTCTGGCAGGCACCTCTCTCACGCATTATCTCAACTCTACAACAGTGCCTGCAGAACATACTGTTGCAGATCATTTGTTTACACTGTATGAAGATGTGCCTGTGATTTGCCTTACCTGCCTAAGACACCTGATTCGTTTAACAAAGAGCTGAACAGCCAATAGCTAGGCAGAAGGGGATAGGCTGGACGTCTGGGGAGAGAGAGGAACTGTGGGATGAAGAGAGACAGAATTCACCAGCCAGACACAGAGGGAGTCTGATGTACAGAATGGAGGAGCGATGAAGAGCCACATGGCAGAATGTAGATTAACAGAAATGGGTTAGTTTAAGTTTTAGGAGCTAATTGAGGACAAGCCTAAGCTAAGATCAAGCTTTTATAATAAATAATAAGTGTCCACATAATTATTTGAAGTCTAGTCCAACAAGAAAGTCCAACAAGAAAGACCAACTACAACGTATCACCCTTGTCTCTGCTTTTCAGATAGGAACTGAGCCTGGAAAGATGAGGAAGTGATGCCACAGCATGACTGGAATTCAAACCGTTGCACTGTGCCATTTCCCGAAGAGGGCATTTCTATGCCATCAGGAACAATCGAAAATAACTGCTCTCATTAACTTTGAACTCATTTGGCTTCCTGCATTGGTGAGTATAGAGATTACCCCTACCACAAGACCTAAGAAGTTAAGAGAAGGACTCGGCTGACCAAATATTTTCCATCTGGTGTCAAAAACACTGCTCCTGATGACTTCATTCCTTGCAGGAATGATACACTGAGTTCCAAGGACCTCACAGGAATAGCAACTTTACCAGGCCTAATGCCATTGCCAAACGAAGTCATAAGTGCTTATGGGAGAAATAAATAAATAAATAAATCTAAAAGAAGCAGAAAGGCGAGGTAGAAAGCAAAGACTAACAGTGCTGGCTTTTCGCGTTTGCTTCTCATCCATAAAGACCTGATCAGCTCTCACATGGAATTCTTCTGACCACTTTGGATGTCAGGCAAAAAAAATTTATTCCTAATAAAACCACAAGTAAGTACTGGTTCCTCAAAAAAAATGCATTTTGAATATTTTCATTATATTCTCAATGTGTCCATATTGTGAGCTTCCCCCATCACAAACCAGGGCCTCCCTGCAATACAGCTTAGGCCTCAGATCCTCTAGTGTGATGTGACCAGAAGGTCAAATAATGTTTCCACTTCCTGAAGTCTTATTGATCATTTTCCTTTGGCTTCCACAGCCTGCATGTCTGGTTTTGTTCCTTCTTTGGCTGCAGCC
>LOEQ01000054.1:1152439-1167207 GCA_001685075.1 Bramus lutescens | reverse complement strand
CACCCCCGCCCCGCACCCTGTGAATCACCCTCTCACTCCCCACTGTTTGGCTTCTGAGCCTTTGTAGCCTCTGCCTTTCCACTTTGCTCTCCACAGGAAACCACAGCCTCAGTTTCACTTCCAACTGAAGCCTGGCATCTTTTCATTGCATGTGAGAGCATCTAAGAACCTTTCAGAACGGAGTTCCACCAGTGAACGCTCCTGTTAGCTGCCTCCCAGCATCCCGGGATGGCAAATGTCTCAGAACCTCCCCAGAAAGGCAGAACTGTGTGTGAGAGGTGAATACAGTCAGCTCTTTACCAAGCTGTACCTCACCAACTAGTTGGGTTGTGTGGGTGTGTGTCTGTGTGTGATGTGGGGATTTCTCCCCACCCCGGAGCTCTGCCTTTGTCTAACTGACTGGGGTCATCACATCTCTTTGCTAATTGATACAAGACACCTCACTTTTGAAGAAAATTATTCTTTGCCTTTTCACAGCCCCAAAATTTAGGCTAGGAGAAGGAATAGGAAATGAGTTCATTGGAAATGAGACAGTAAGAGTCAAATTTTGATTTTGCTAGGCCTGCCTGTGTCTTAGTGTGCTTTCTATTGCTGTAATGAACACCATAACTGAAGCAACTTAGGGTGGGGAAAGGGTTTATCACAACTTGCATTTCCTCGTCACAATCCCTTACTGAGGAAAGTCATGGCAGAGTCATGTGGTCAGGGATGGAAGCAGCGATGGTAAAAGGACATCATTTTACTGGCTTGCTGTCCATGGCTTGCTCAACCATCTTTCCAGGTGTGGGATTGTTCTCAGTGTTGGCCCCTCCCACATCAATCACTAATCAGGAAAATATCCTACAGGCCAATCTATGGAGGCATTTTCTCAGCTGAAATTTCTTCTTCAGGCCCATGTTTTTAGGATGTTGACAAAAAAACAAAACAAAACAAACAAACAGAGTAACCAGGACACTAGGTGCATATGTTCTGCTACTATACAACATCGTAGAAGCTGGCATTAAAAGGACCGAGGATTCAGAAAAATGCTGCTACGGTTGCCAGGTAAGCCAGTATCAAGCTTCATCCCTGACTCTGAGGTACCACTTTTTGCTTCCTTTGCCAATTTCTCATTTTGAGAATCAGGGAGAATCTAGCCCCTACTATAAACTTTCCAGACTTGGAAGTTGTTCTAGTTTCTTTCTATGGTAAAAATGCCCTGCCACAAGCAACTCGTGGAAGAAAGTTCATTTCAGCTCACAACTCCAGGTTGTGGGGAAGTCGAGGCAGGAACTTAAAACAGCTAATGACATCGAGTCTGGGTGAAAGCAGAGAGAAATAAATGCATGCGTGCTTCCTTCCTTGCCTGCACTCAACTTGACTTCTCTACTCAAACTGTTCAGGACTTTCTACCTACAGAATGTTACTGCCCACAGTGGGCTGCTTCCTCCCACATCAACCCCTTATCCCAGTAAAAAAGCTAAACGTCACAGTGGTTGTCTTAGTTTGGGTTTTTATTGCTATGAAGAGACACCATGACCACGAGGACTCTTATAAAGAAAACGTTTCATTGGTGTGGCTTGCTTACAGTTTCAGAGGTTCAGTCCACTATTATCATGGCGGGGAGCGTGAAAGTATGCAGGCAGATGTGGTGCTGGAGGAACAGCTGAGAATCCTACATCTTGCAGGCAACAGGAAGTCGACAGATATACTAGGCAGTATCCTGAGCATAGGAAACCTCAAAGCCCACCCCCACAGTAATGTGCTTCTCCAACAAGGCCAGACCCACTCTAATAAAGCCACACCTCCAAATAGTACCAATCCCTATGAGACTATAGAAGCCAATTACATCTGTATCCCAGGGCACTAGATTAACCAGAACTCTAAGACTCTGGGTACAGTTTGTTCAAACAGGTGGGAAGTCCATGCCGGGGATTACACTGGATGACAGGAAAAGCTAGGTGCTATCTAGAGATTACAACTTTGACCCCAGATCTGGGGAAGGACAAGGAAGGGTTCTGGCAAGGGAAGATTATACACATTAGGGGGAGGGATGGGACAGGCAGCTAGATCTAGAAGAAACAGAAGCGTCTCGATGGCGAGGAATGCATCCTTGAAAGAGGAAAGGGCGCATAATGAGACCTACCCCAGGCTCTCCACAGAAGACTAGAGCTGCTGAGAGGCCATGTTCCTGCTGGAGAAAAAGGAGGTGATCAGAGAGTTCCCTAGAGGAGAGGGAGTCTGAGAAGAGCCTGGGGCTTTGCAAAGGCCAGTGTGATTGATAGAGCATAAAGCGAGGGCCGAGAAGACGAGGATAAAATTGTGAACGAAACAGGCTGTGCAGCCCCAGAGCTCTGCGAGCAGGTGGATGCTTCAGGACATTTGAGGCCAAGGCTCACGTCTACACCTCCTGGTGAAATAGCTGCGTTCATCCCGCCTCTTCCTTCTCCCCTTCCTTCTTGTCCTTCTCCTCCTCTCCCTTGTCTCTGCCCCCCCCCGTTTTCTTTTTCACAATTTCTCTCCTCTCTTCTTTTCCTCTTTCCCTATCTACCACCTCCCTCTTCCACAGCATGCATTTGGGGAAAGCCACTCATCTGACATTTGTTCCATCTGACTTCCACAGAAGCAGCATTTAAATTCATCTCTTGCACGTTAAAGTGATTGTATTCCCTCAAACACATATAAATGGGGGAAAGAATCTTCTCTTTCACAGGGGTTTCTTTACACTATGCCTGATAGCTTATCTGTTCATGTGTGTGCACGCGCGCGCACGTGTGTGTGTGTGTGTGTGTGTGTGTCCCTAAGCTAATTTGGATCGCACTGCCAGACTTGCCTTAGGGCGATTTAGTTTCTTTTCTCCCTTCTTCTTTCTCAACTCTGTTCTTAACAAGAGTATCTCACTCAGGAAATTTTCCCACTCTGCTCCGCCCCTGCACTCCGACATGGTGGGATGGTGAGCAGGAGCATGAGGTTGGCTCTGTGTTCAGAGGGTGCACTCATTGGCTCTTGTGTTGCCTCTACTGACCCTGTACAGTCACTTGGCTCTTGACAACCTTTCAGTGGCCTCCTTCACTCAGTGGTTAGTGTCAGTCCCTAACAAGGTTCTGAAAGAAAAGGGCCTTGGGGTATGGAAAGCACTCTAAAGTCAGAAATAAGGTCATGGCGGTGGCAGAGCAGGGGTGTATAGGACCTGGCAGATGACACAGGACAGAGAAGACTAGGATTCCCTTAGTACCAAGGGTGGAAAGGAACTAGTAAAAGGAATTTATACACACTTTGACACAATTCCTGGGCCCAGCCTGGCACATGACAAAGACACAGATATTTCCAAATCAGTGCCCTGTTTCCCTCAGTAGGAGCCACTGTTTTTTGTTATTGTTGTTTTGTTTTGTTGTTTTGGTTTTTGCCCTGTTGTCATAGTCAGGGGCAAATGTTTACAGGCCAAGCGCCCATGAAAGCTGAAAGCTGAAATCGCTCTTCAATCTGGGGAGAATACTGCAAGTCAGAGGAGGCTAAGTTTGGCCTTGAGAATGTCGCAGACCTGGCATCTGACCTATCTGTCAACTTCAGTGACAGCCACCACTTTCTCATCTGTACATGAGGACAATCAAGCCCACTTCTCAGGCCTTCATGAAGGCTGCAGGCCTTTTAAGAATGTAGGGTCTCCATCAATGTCCTGAGACCTCTCTTCACAAGCCCTCAGGCAATACAGGCTTACAAATGAACTGAGTGCTGGTTATTCAGACATTAATAGAGCTTCAGAAGCATTAATGTGAGAAACATAATAAATTCACCCTAGCCTTTTGTGCCCAAAGTTATATGCTTGGTCAAGAGGCAGCCCCAGGAGTGAATCACAGTGTGGGATCAGAGGGGACTCACAGGAGTATTGCATTTGCTTCTCTCCCTCCACATCTGAATGAGATTATCTTCACAGGGCAACTCTGAGGATGTTCAGGTGGATAAACCCCTTGGAAATTCCTCCCCTTGCCATGGGAGCTATCTTAGTTAATAAAAACTGATCCTTCCACTACCCAGAATTTCCCTGGTCATGGTGATTATTTCAGGGTGATCCAATTAGCCTAGACCCCAGAATTCATACTTTTATGATGGTGGATACCCAGTTGCTAGACTTGACCTATTGCCAATTGCTGTCAGATAATTTGAGGGAAACCAACCTAAATATGTCATCAACCCAAATGGAAGAGAAGGAGGATCCAAGAACTCAGGTCACAGCTGCCACACCTCCACAGTTCTGGGACTCTACTAAATGTCAGATCTTCATATTGCATTGGTTCCCAACCTGTGGGCCAGATATTAGATATCAGATATCCTGAGGATATTTACATTCCAATTCATAATGGTAGCAAAATTGCAGTTATGAAGTAGTAACAAACAGGTTTTATCGCTAGTATAGTCAGCACAACCTGAGGAACTGTGTTAAGGGGTTGCAGCATTAAGAAGATTGAGTACCACTGTGCTAGGGACTCAGAATTCCATATTCTTCGTTGCTTATGCATTTTAGTGGATTTTTATTTTCTGAAACTCAACAAATCTTACATTTGATTCTGAGCACACAGGGACCATCTGGACTTCTGGCTCAGATGTTAACTTTCCTGTGATGTCCAGTATATGTGATGTCCCAGGCATGTATGTGTTCCTGTCAGACTAATTTCTCTCTTGATGAGCTTTGGGTTTCACCAGATCCAGGGCTCAACGTTTAAACTTCGACTTGGTAATATCAGTCACAGACCGCCTTCATTCATCCACTCAGGGAATTTTTATGAAATCTTCCCTATGTACCAGTGAGACTAGAAACAGGCAGGAAAGCAAATCATAAATAATCATCTCTAAATAACATCCCAGAGTCATCCGTACTTCCTGTGTCTAATGTATCCCGTCTCTGTCAACCACATTGGTGTCTCATTGCTATGCAGTTCTTATCTCAAGTTCTCAAAATTTCATGAGAATCATGACTTTCATTTGGCTGCAAGGCAAGAGATTCCAGATTCCAGAGACCCTTCTTCAGGAAGTTTGTATGGAGTTGGGAAGGCAGTGGTGATACACAACATTGCTTCCAGAGCTAGGCAGGACTGTATAATTAACTCCAGTTAAAAATGCATCTACTCGCTGAGCCCAGTGGTCTAGAAAGGGAGTCAGGAAGGCCCCATTTCCCGGGTGAGTTTCTTAGTGACCCTCCATCTTTTATAAAAGAAGGTATTCAGCAATCCCAGAAGCTCAAAGATAATTATAGAATTCTAACCTTGGAGTCAAGGTTCTTGAGCGTAGACATCAGAGACTGGAGGAGCAGGCAGAGACCCGGCAACCTAACGTGCACGGAATTGTGGTTTTACAATGTGGCCAATGTCCAATCTGTCTAGCTCCTCTGCTTTGCTTACAGGCAGCTTCCTGCAACTCTCTGTTAGCATTTCCTCAGCCCATCTGGTCCAACAGCTGCCCACCTATTTCTTTTCCACCTGTCTGACCTTGAAGTACATGGAAGCAAAGAGGCAAAGAGCAGCTCTGGCAAATAAGGACATTACATTACATATGTGCACTGTGCACATATTTATCTAACTGTAGGACTATTTATTTCATCATCCCCATTTCAAAGTTATGTAAACTGAGGTGCTAAAAATTGAAAGTATCTTGGCTGTAGGTCTTGGGATGCTTTGGATGTCTATAGTTTACAAAGTAGCAGTTGGCTTCATTTTGAGATCTGTGCATGTGGACACTACTACATATCCAACAACAACCATGAGAATAAATAAATAACTTATTCAAGAAAGTAAACTGAAGCAGACTGGGAACACATGGGCACATGGGCATATTCAAGCTATATCAGTAAAAAAAAAAAAAAGCCCAAGAACTTATCAAGCACACCAGACCAATGAAGGACACAATACTCTTTTCTGGACACCAGAAAATAAAAGATACATAATGTTGTGATGGTGACGGCCCCACTAACCTGCCATCTGACTACTGGGTACATGCATCAAGGGGCAGATGGGCAAAGAGCTGCTAGTTGACCTTGAGGCTCTGCTCAGCATGATCCTCATGGCGTGGTGTAGCCCATTCCAACTGTCATCCATGCAGCTGTCAGTCCCAGTCAAGCCCATCAGTCTGTACTGGTCCTGCACCTCCCCTCCACAGCTCTAGGATTCTATACCTTTGCAGCTCAGCCCTCCTATCCTGCAACTCAACAGCTCTCCAGCAGGGTTGCTACCATCTCTCCTATAGCCACCCGCACTGATTCTCTATGCATTTGTGTAATGGTGTGCCTCTGATTCCAGTAAGGCCTCTGGGAGCACGGCTGTGTGCTCTTTAACCCATTTGTAGCCATTTGGTAAGACAGACAGACAGATAGACAGACAGACGGCTGGCTGGCTTGCTGGCTGGGTAGATGTGTAGATAGATAGAGATAATTAGTGTGTGAAGATGTAATACGTGATTTGGAAGTTAATACTAGTAATTAAGATTGGAATAGAGGAACCTGTGATTACTAATGGTCCGTTATCAAGGTAAATTAAGTTGGCAGCAAAGAAGAAGAAGGAGGAGAAGAAGGCTAGCACTCTTGATATAATTTATGAATTCACTCTTAATTCTGACACAAATGTTTTTGTTTCCTACGTAGTGGGCCTATGACAATTTTATTTTTAAAATCCAAAACAATACAAACAAGAGGAGCACGGTGGCAGGATAGAATGACAAGGACTCCAAATCCTTCCCAAAATGATTCTAAATTTCTCAGATTCCCCGACTCCTAAAGTTCTTCTCTTCTTTCTACTGTGCTTAGAATCAGCTGCCACCAGCAAATTCAAGGTACTCTTCTGTCTTCCATCTTATTAGATGTGTGTCTTGACACTTTGGGAATAAGTCACATAGAAAATAAAGAGAAGGGGTTGGATGTTATTTTGCCAACAGGGCTCTACACTATACTCTTATAATTAAGGGGCCAGTGCCAGCAAGGGAGGAGGATGAGTCCCAGGAAGCTCAGAAACACCATTTAGGGAAGATGGCTTCTCTAAGCTCAGAGAAATCTTGGAGAACTGGCTTGGTCCTGTGGTTATTGAGCCCTTGGTATAGGTTTCCTGATGCTTCTCTCAGAAATCACTTCCTCTGGTGACTGGATTTGGTCTTGGATTTCTTATAGTACCCACTTCAGAGTTTCCAATGAAGTAGAAACACCTGGTGCTACTAGAGGTCTGTGGCAAATAAAACAAAATATGTTTAACTAATCTAGATGCCCTAACTTCCTTAAGCAAATCTGGGTGCCCCCTATATCTGTGTAATTTTTAACTGGCTTACAGCATAATGGCTCTAACTCCTTTATACATCCCTCAATCTTCGCTTTTATGACTTTACTGCCAAAAAATCACACCCCAGCCCTGCAACCTTCTCCAAGGTAGAGTGGTAGGACGACACACTGCCATGTCTTGATTTAAACTGTTTGTGCTTTACTTCATTTGATGGGAATTTCCTTGTGGCATCTTTAATATAGAATTAGATCCTTGTTGCCTGGATCATGGGCAGTGTACCATTTGGCTTAACTCTACTTGGTCAAATTCAACGAGTGTCCTCAGTTTGTCTTTGGTTTCCATGAGAGGAATCCAGGCCATGCTTCTGTCAGCCTTTCCCATCCTTCCTGTATCATTTGCACTGACTCATGTGTCTTTCCTAAGACTCATGACATTCTCCTTCTTCCAGTACCAGCAGATTCCACTTCGTTTATTATTATTATTATTATTACATTCTGACCACAGTTTCTACTCCCTCCTCTCCTCCAGCTCCCTCCCCCCATCTCCCTTCTAGCTCATCCACTCCACCTCTGTCTCCATTCAGAAAGGGGTAGGCCTTCCCTGGGCGTCAACAAAGCAAGGCACAAGCTCCTCCCCCTGCGGCAAGGTGAAGCAGGCAGCACAGCACAGGGAATCTGTTCCCAAAAGACAACTCTAGCACCAGGCACAGGTCCTGACCCCACTGCTAGGGGCCCCACAAGCAGACCAAGCGACACAGCTGTCATTCACAGGCGGAGGAGATTCCATTTCTGAGGGGGGCAGCCCACTCAACAGCCAGGAGGCCCAGGGGGAGTGGCGGTTCAGTGTCCTGAGCTCTGGAACTGGAATTGCGGATAGGTGAAAGCAAATGTAGGAAGACAATAAAAACAGACAACAGACAGCACTCTCCCTCTTTACTGGTTCTATTATAGTTATTTTAGTAAGTTCAGGAAACAACTCAAAGTAGGAGCATGTGAGGGACAGGTACCATGTGGTTACAGTGTCTCAGGACACAGCAGAGGCTGAAATAGCCCCATTTCTTGTTATTTATCCCGAGGGCTGAAATCACAAGGGTAGTTACCACCTCCCCATTCATGGTTTTGTCTCATACCTCATACATTCTTTCTTTTCTCTTTCCACATCTTCTCTGCTTTCTTATGTGGATCAAGGAGACAGTCAAGGACACAGTTTTACATGTGTGTGTGGCCCAAAAGGCTAACAGAGGCATCAGAAAAATCCCGACTACACAGAACAAGTTCTCAAGTGTCCTGGTTTCTACTTCCCACAGCCGAGCTTGAGCACGGAATCTCGTAGAGGAGGGAGACATGCTGTCAGATCTCAAAAGGTCCAAGGCACCTCTTCAAATCAAAAGCTCAGACAAGCGCTCATTCCTCTCTTCTGAACATTTCTAGGATACCCACTTCCTTCCCTACCTCGTCTTTTCTGTTGTTTGTCTTTATCCTGGTTTTTTTTTTGTTCTTTTCTCTTCCTTCTCAGGACACAAGACAGAAATATACTTAGAGGCAGGTGATGTCATGCCTGACATCACCTCTTGACAATATTCTGCATCTAAGTAGAAATATTGAGCATCCACAGTTCCATTATGAAATTCACAGTAGGCTCCCAGCTGGCTATGAAAGGAGACTTTCCTGCCCCTCTTTGTTCTTCGGAGTTCTGCCCTCGCAGGTGGGGTTCATATTAATATTCCTGAGTGAAAGTGGTCATTGAGAGGTTCTTCTAGGGTGGTTAGGACAGGTTAATGATTGTCTTGCAGCCATATGCGAGCATTCGCTGATGAACATGGAACGGAGAGGAATGCAAGGCAATCAATGTTTTCCATTTTCCAGTGCATCCGTTCATCCCCTATCTCAATCTTCCAGTTGAACAGTCAATTCTCTGACATTCTGGTGGTTTTCTCTTTTCATTTTCTTGCTCTCTCGTTCATGCTGTATAGTGAAGTAATAAAACGCTGACAAGGAAAAATTAATATATGAACCACATACAAATGAATCAGGAGAGAGAAGCATGTGGCAGGAACACGCCCCAAGATAAAAATTTAAATGACACTGGAGGAAATTAGGAACCCAAAGTATGACTAGAGGCAAGAATGTTGACATTAGGCATTCCAGCAGAAATCAGTTATTGGGTGAGTGGAAGAACAGGTTTCACATTGACCCACATCACCTGTCTGTCCTGTATGCCAGTAAAGGCCAGTCACACAATCTTCAGTCACACTCAGTATTAGGCTCTTGCTGACACACAAATGTCTAGAATCAGTGAAGAACCAAGTGTCAGTACTTCAGAACGGCTGGTGATCCACTGGTCAGGGTTCCCTGGTTGCCTGCTGACCTTGGCTTACACTATCCAGTCACTGTGCCTATAGTGCAGCAAAGGGAGCTCAGATTCAAAGGGCAGATGGATGGCTGTGGGGAAAGGTGGAGAACTGGGTCGTTGCTGCAGTCAACTGCGTCTGGCAGAAGTCCAAGAGCAAGTGCTGCATCAGCACTTAGTACAACGATGAGTGGCTTTCTCCCATCCTGACCCTGGATCAGGCCTGAGAACATGGTCGTTATGCGGGTACAGACAAAGTGAATGGTTGGGGGGTTTCAGTTTCAATCAGCAATGTCAGTATTGTGTGGACTTCGGGAGACGCAGCATACACATCAGGGTGATATACGTTGGTCTGTTTTGTGTTCCTAGAACAGAATGCTAGAGATGGGAGGAATTTTATAGAACAAAACTGATTTCCTCTCGGTTCTAAAGACTGGGAAATCTGGTGTCAAGGGCTTGATATCTGGCAAGAGTCTCCAGGCTATGGGAAGTTCTTAGAACAAAAAAGGGGGGGCAAACTCCCATTCATAACAAACCCATTCTTGTAATAATGACACCAGAAATCCATTCATGAGACAGAGGCTTCACCTAATGACCTCCACTCAACATTGTTGCCTTAGGGATTAAGTCTATAGGGCATGGCCCTATTGGAAGGCATTCTAACACAGCCCCATGGCTTTGTCTTTCCTCAATCACGTAGTACATGCTGCATGAAGGATAAATAAACCTTCCCTAACATTGTATAATTTAGAAGTAACCTTTGTTACTGCAGCATGACCTAGCTCAACCTAACTAATACATCATCACCATCTGGTTAACAATGATCCACAGTTGGGCAGTAGAAAGTGCAAGGAAAAGGAAGGGGGCTTCGTCCATTTGGGATGCTAGAATACAATACTTCACACTAAATAATTTATGAACAACAGAAACCTATTGCTTAGGGTTCTGTAGACTGAGGAACAAGATCAATGTGCCAGCAGAATGAGTGTTTGGAGAAGATGCTCTACATCATGGATGGCACCTTAAAGATGTCTTCTCACAGGACAGAAGTGATGAATGAGCTTCTGGGACCACTTTATAAGATCACCAATGACCTTAATCATTTCTCCAAAAAAAAATAATTTGCCAGTTTTTTTTTATACCATTTATTTGGAAATTCTAAAATGTGAATTTTGGACAGAGGATGCAAGCTTTAGGCCATAGCAGAAGAAAACTGTCACTTGTTGAGTATGTCTTTGGTGCTCTTCTCACTTCTCAGGGATGTCTCTCTCTGTCCTTATCAGTCCAGGTTTGATGTCACTTCACAGAAGGCTGCTCCACTCTCCTTCCATTTTAATGGTGTGAGGCATGGCATTTGCTGTTGCCTACAGGAAAAGTTTTCGGCTGACGTCAGGGAACTTCTAGCTCAACATCCATTATGAGCAAGTGGTCTCAGACAGGTTCTTAGGAGCAATCGTTGAAGGGCAGGAGCTTTTCAGGATCGTCCTCGAAATCTTTGCGAATTCAGCTCTGCCTGATTTTCACAAGGTCACCCCACAATGACTTGTTGATGGCTTTCACACTCTCACAAAGAAGTGGGCAGGGCCGTGGGACCCTCACCTAAGTATCCAGATGCTCTGCACTGCCTGCTGTATGCAACTCTGCCCTAATTGCATGTAGCTTCAGAGAGGAGTTAAGAGTACGGACGACATGGAGAACTAGGGGTGGGAGGACTTCAGCTATGCAGGTACGGGAAAGCTGTCATCCTTCCTGGGTAAACAGTTTCTGGTGGGGTCTTTTAGGAGGAGCACCCACTTTCCATGACTAATAGCTCACCTGTGCTCTCTAAGTGAGCCCAACAAACTTCCCGGTTTTCTCGGAGTGAGGTGCATGGAATCCTACCTCAATTTGTCTTTGGGATCCGAGGCGGAGAAGGGGTAGCTGTTGCTTATGTCTTTCCCTGGGAAGGAATTTTAGCAACGGGGCTACAGGGAATGACATATTCCTTAATTAGTGTTCTTATGCCTGGAAGAGGGAAAACAGATGTGAAGACAACAGGGAGCCCTTGTCACACCTGGAACGTGTGGACGAGACAAAGCTGGGCAGGAGAAAAGAGAAAACAGCTATCAGGAAGATCCTGGCAAGATCATCAGTAAGGAGGGACAAGAAAGTCATCTGGCTTCTCTCGTGAGCAGAGTCACAGTCCTAGAGTCCAAATAAGAAAAAGCCACCTGTCCTCAGGATGGCCATTCATGTATTCACTCAGCACAACATTATTATTAACCTTCTGGTGCCACACATGATTGTTCTTAAATGAAAAACAGCAAAACCAAAAGCAAAAATCTGGAAATAATCCCTGCCGTGTTAGGCTCACATCCTGCAGGAGAAGGTTAGGTTAAACCAACCAAGAAGCAAGATGCCTTTGACTTGAACCACAAATTTGGCACAATCCAGAATCATCCAGGAAGAAATTTTCAATGAGAGACTGTCTCAGTCGGGTGAGCCTGTAGGCATGTCCTGTCTTGATTGTCGTGGTTGGCATGGGAATCATCATTTATGGAATGATTCCCTGGGTGATGTAGGAGGGTCATCTGTCTATGTGTTATTTTCATTGGTTAATAAAGAAACTGCCTTGGCCCCTTNTGCGGGAGCTGGGCTGGACGAAAAGCAGGGCCCGCTCCCCCTATTACTACACCTGGGGACAACTTCAATTACGATAGGTATAAAGGCGTGGTTGGCCCAAACCTGGGTTTGGGTCCTGGGTTGTGGAAGAGTGGAGAAAGTGTCCTGGATGCTAAGCATGCATGCATTCATTTCTCTCTGCTCTGGTCTGCAGATGTGATTCCTGCTGCCTGACTTCCAGGCTATGTTGGGCTGTATCCTGGAACTATGGGCCATGGTGAACCCTTTCTCTGCTAAGTTGCTTTCGTGGGGGGGGGTGTTAATCACAGCAACACAAATGAAACCAGGACACTACTGTTACAGAGAAAATAAAGCAGATAAAGATAAAGAGTGGAATTCAAGAATTGGACCATTAAATAGAGCTGCCTGGAAAAGTCCTCTCTGGAGCGAGGGGCTCAGGGGCACAGCAGAGGGGAAAGCATACGCTTTAAGAAAGCAGTGGATCCGATTCCATTGGTCAACCTGTCTGTTTTTATGCCAGTACCAAGCTGTTTTCAGTACTGTAGCTCTGTAATAGAGTTTGATGTCAGGGATGGTGATGCCTCCGGAAGTTCCTTTATTATACAGGATTGTTTTGGCTATCTTGGGTTTTTTGTTTTTCCATATGAAGTTGAGTATTGTTCTGTTGAGGTTTGTGAAGAATTGTGTTGGAATTTTGATGGGGATATCATTGAATCTGTAAATTGCTTTTGATAGGATCGCTATTTTTTTTATATTGATCCTTCCTATCCAAGAACATAGGAGACCTTTCCATTTTCTGATATCCTCTTCAATTTCTTTCTTCAAAGACTTAAAGTTCTTGTCAAACAGATCTTTTGTTTCTTTGGTTAGGGTTACCTCCGATATTTTATGTTATTTGTGGCTTTTGTGAAAGGTGATGCTTCTATGACTTCTTTCTGAGCTTCTTTATCATTTGTATATAGGAGGGCTACTAATTTTTTTAGTTAATCTTGTATCCTGCCACATTACTGAAGGTGTTCATCAGCTGTAGAAGTTCTCTAGTGGAATTCTTGGGGTCATTTATGTATATGATAATATCTGCAAATAGTTAAAGTTTGACTTCTTCCTTTCCAATTTGTATCCTATTGATCTCCTTTTGTTGTCTTATTGCTCTAGCTAGAACTTCAAAAACTATGTTGAATAGATATGGAGAGACTGGACAGCCTTGTCTTTTTCCTGATTTTAGTTTTGAGTTTCTCTCCACTTAATTTGATGTTGGCTGTTGACTTGCTGTGTATTTTTATTATGTTTAGATATGTTATTTATATCCTTGATCTGTCCAAGACTTTTACCATGAAGGTGTGTTGGATTTTGTTGAATGCTTTTTCATCATCTAATGAGATGATCATATGGATTTTTATTTCAGTTTATTTATATAGTAGATTACATTGATAGATTTTCATATGTTGAACCACCCCTGATTCTCTGGGATGAAGCTGACTTGATCATGGTGGATGATTTTTTTTGATGTGTTCTTGGATTCGATTTGCCAGTATTTTATTGAGTATTTTTGCATGAAGGAGATTGGTCTGTAATTCTCTTTCTTGGTTGAATCTTTGTGTGGTTTNGTTGTTATGTCCCCCTTTTCATTTCTGATTTTGTTAATTTGGATTTTCTCTCTGCCTTTTGATTAGTTTGGATAAGGGTTTGTCTAACTTGTTGATTTTCTCAAAGAAACAGCTGTTTGTTTCATTGATTCTTTGTATTGTTTTCTTTGTTTCTATTTCGAATCAAATACCCAGATATTAATCCACACACCTATGAACACCTGATTTTTGACAAAGAAGCTAAAATAATACAATGGAAAGAAAGCATCTTCAATAAATGGTACTGGCATAACTTGATGTCAGCATACAGAAGAATGAAAATAGATCCATATCTATTCCCATGCACAAAACTCAAGCCCAAATGGATTAAAGGCCTCAATATAAATCTAACTACACTCAACCTGATAGAAGAGAAAGTGGGAAGTAGTGTTCAATGCATGGGCACAGGAGAACACTTCCTAAATGTAACACCAGTAGCACAGACACTGAGAGCAACAATAAATAAATGGAACCTCCTGAAACTGAGAAGCTTCTGTAAAGCAAAGGACACAATCAATAAGACAAAAAGTCAGCCTACTGACTTGGAAAATCTCTTCACCAACCCCATACCAGACAGAGGACTGATCTCCAAAATATATAAATAACTCAAAAAATTAGACATCAAAATATCAAATAATCCAATTAAAAACTGGGGTACAGATCTAACAGAGAATTCTCAACAGAAGAATCTCAAATGGCCAAAAGACACTTAAGGGAATGTTCATCATCCTTAGCTATCAGGGAAATGCAAATCCACCGAGATACCATCTTACACCTGTCAGAATGGTTAAAATCAAAAACACCAATAATAGCTTATGCTGGAGAGGATGCGGAGTAAGGGGAACACTCCTACATTGCTGGTGGTAATGCAAACTTGTACAATCATTCTGGAAATCAGTATGGTGGTTTCTCAGAAAACTGGGAATCAACCTACCTC
>LOEQ01000054.1:1137242-1152386 GCA_001685075.1 Bramus lutescens | reverse complement strand
CAAAGTATGCTCAATCATACTACAAGGACAATTGTCCAACTATGTTTATAGCAGTATTATTTGTAGTAACCAGAACCTGGAAACAACCTAGATGCCCCTCAACCGAAGAATGGGTAAAGAAAATGTGGTACATTTATACAATAGAGTACTACTCAGCAGTAAAAAAGCAATGACATCTTGTGGATGAAGCTAGAAAGAAACATCCTGAGTGAGGTAACCCAGACCCAGAAAGATGACCATGGTATATACCCACTCATAGGTGAATACTAGCTATAAAGCAAAGGATAAGGAGCATATAGTCCATGACCCAAGAGAAGCTAAGTAACAAGAAGAACCCTAAGAGAAACATACATAGATACCCTTGGGAAGGGGAAATAGACAAGATCTTCTGAGAAAATTGGGAGCATGGGGGTTGGGGAGAGAAGAAAAGGCAGAAGGGGAGGAGGAGGGGAGAAAGGAAGTGGGGAGGAGAACCTGAGGGAACAGGATGATTGAGATGGGGAAAAACAGAGACAGAGAGCAAGAAAAAAGATATCTTGATTGAGGGAGCCACTCTGGGGCTAGCAAGAAACCTGGCACTAGACAAATTCCTGGGAATCCACAAGGATAACCCCAGCTAAGACCGTAAGCAACAGAGGAGAGGGTACCTGAACTGACGTCCTGTAGTCAGATTGATGACTATCTTCAATGTCACCATAGAACCTCCATCCAGCAACTGATGAAGCAGATGCAGAGATCCACAGCGGAGCCTGGTGAAGAAGGGGAGGAATGAGAACATGAGCAAAGGGGTCAAGGTCATGCTGGGGACACCCACTAAAACAGTCTACCTGAGCAAATAGGAACTTACCAACTCCAGCCTGACAGTGAGGGAACCAGCATAGGACCAAACTAAGCCCTCTGAATGTGGATGACAGTTGTATGGCTGGGGCAGACTGTGGGGCCACTGGCAGTGAGACCACGATCTGTCCCTACTGTTTGTTCTAGCTTTTTGGAACCCATTCTCTCTGAAGGGATACCTTGCTCAGCCTAGACAGAGGTGGGGAGGGCCTTGGTCCTGCCTCAAAGTGATATACTAGGCTTTGTTGACTCCACGTGGGAAACTTAAACCTCTCTGTGGAGTGGATGGGGGGGTGAAATGCAGAGGGGGTGGGAGGAGGGGAGACAGTGGGAACTAGATTTGTCATGTAAAAAGAGAAAAGATAGTTTTTTAAAAAATAAATTAAAAAACAATACACTTNNAAAAAAAGAAGAAGAAGAAGAAAAGCAAGCAAGCAGTGGGCTGGGTTTATTCACACGGTGAGCTCCAGAGAGACATCCTGGGCTTCATAGTGCTCAGCAGCCATGGCTATTGTGTTCAATGTACATGCCTGACTGGGAAATGGTTTTCTTTTGTGTTAGGGGTTTTTATATTTCCACGCTGAATCTGGTAAGTATGGAACCTCTCATTTGACCAGAGCTTAAAAAGTGACCGTTTGGAGGTAAAGCCACTATTTGGTCCCAGCCAGCACCTTCCCAGGGTCTCACCTGGATGTGCAGAGCCGTGGGCCTCCCAGCTGATCTATAGGCCTCTCAGGTCTTCTTTTGCCTGCATGTTTTCCGGCTGTAATTGAGGGAGAGACGCAGAGAGGAGGACTCTGCCTTGGGAAGCATGCGCAATGAGAATGACCTCAGTAGGAGGAGGGAAGGACCGGACAGACGGATTGTCCGTTAGTAGCTTCAGAGCCAGTTTCCAGGTTTACATTCTCAGTTCATTAAGGTTTAAAAACTACGGATATTCATTTTGCTTGTTGTACCTGTGATGTTGGCAAGCCCCCTCCAGGTGTAGGGCATCAACAGTAAGCAGCTGGGCCCTCACAGGAAAACGTAGCTTTTCCACAGTCAAGATGGGTACCTGAGGAGAAGGGACATTAAACGGATCGGCTAGCACAAATCAATCGGGCCTCACCTTTCAGTGCCATTGACTGCGGCTGCTCGGTCAGACCTTTCACGCGTTAGGGTATACGCTGTGTGTAGGGGTAATGAGAGGGTGGAAATTTCTAGAAAGAACCAGAGCTTCCAGTCCTAACCAGGGCCTGAGGAAGCAGCCCCAAGCACTCATTGACAAAAAGCAGCAAGTCCGCAGGAACGTGAGTACTTTCAGTTTTCCTTGCCCAGCTCCAAATTCATAGGATGTAACTGTACGCAGCCCTTCGCTACCCTACCAGACTCGGCTGAGAAGGGCCACACAGCACAGCACAGCAGGCCGGATCTGGAGACGTCTGCTGTTTCATCCCACATCCTCTCCAACCGATCTGTTCATGGGCAACCTCCATTCCCGTTCACATCTGTCACATATGTTCTGGCCCATCTCCTGTCCTGTCCATGCATGCACGCTTGCTTGGACACTGGCCGTTTCTGAACGCTGTAAAGAGAGACTGAGCCGTTTTGGCTCAGCGCTTCTTTCAGCTACATGCGGATCAGGATCATAGAGCGTAAGGCTGCTATGACCACAATTCGGGTTGAAACACCGGCACGGATACAGAAAGGCAGAGGCGAGGGGGAGGCAGGAGGGACACCCCTACCTGCCCACCACCCGAAGTCCTGCACAATTTCCAACAGCATGTGCTCACAGACTAACATGCATAGCACTAAATATTTCAACACGTGAATGATTTTGGAGGCATGGGGAGCAGGCTAGAATAGTGATTTATAGGATTTAGAAACCACGATTCCTTCAGAGCACTTCACAGCAGGCCTATCACGCACACAGACAGCGATTCACCGTTGACCCTTTCAGGAAGAAGAAAGGGAGGCTAAGAGCCCTTTATGCTTCCTTTCTGGAGCACTTGAAAGACTTGTTCAGGTATGCTCACACACACACACACACACACACACACACACACAAACACACAGCTTCTTGTAACAACTAATGCTGACCCCTCACCCTCCTCTCTTAACCAAAGAGTGACCAGAGGAGGCCTCTCAAGACTTTCCCAGAACTGGCTTCAGCCCGAGCATCTTCTAAGAGATGTCTTCCCTGGCTGGCTGCTCCCAGAATCTAGCAATCTACAGCCCTGGGTGGAGAAGTTCCCTGTTTGGGGTCTCCCTCCCTCTGCAGGTCCCTGGAACAGAAACCAAGCAGCATTGGTCCTGAAAAGCCAGTCTTACCAAGTGTTAAACAGAATACAGCTGATGGGTAAGATGTCTGTGTGCAGCCAGAGAGGATTCTGGTAGAGGGGCTGTTCCTGTCCACGGTTCACATGCCTGTCAAAGGTGAGGCAGAGCTACAGAGCCATTTTAAAGACTCCAAGGACCAAATCCCCAGTCTTCCCACAGATCTACCATGGGAGATTAGCCACCACTCTCGTTGGTCACCCTAGATATTCCCAGTACAAAAGTCCAAATAAGCCAACCTCAGGGTAGCCCAGGTAGCCTAAACGACATACCAGGCAGTGTTGCAAGTTGCATGGATCTGGGGTGACCCTAGGATGAAGTAGCCCTACCCCCACTGCCTTTACACTTGCAGCTTCAGTACCTCCGGAGGGCCACCCTTTGTGTAGGTGATAAACTTCCGCTGAAAGGGAGCAAGGACAATTGAGTGGGGACAGCCATTGACAATCCCCCCCTCCCCCTTGGGACTAGGCAGTGCCTTGGTGTTAGAGAAAGGCATCTTGCAGGGAGAATGAGGAGGAAGAAAGGAATGGCAGCTGCCCAGAACAGGCAGTAAGAGCTTTCGTGTTTGGGGAACAATTAATTATCCAAAGCTCCTGATTTGAAAAGGGAATGTTTAATCTCCTGTTTCCCCCAGGGTCTTAGCCCTTTGACCCTGCTTCTTGACCTTTGCTCTTCCACCTTGCCTTATTCCCTGTAGGCCTGGAATCTGCACAGCGGTTTTATTTGGAGAGGTTAAAGACTAGACTCTACAGTGGCACCTTCGGGTGGAACCACACTTTCCCCGGGGCAATGTGTCAGGCTGAGATGGGGCTGGGCATGGGAGGTCAGGCCTCATCAGATTCTAACCCAGTTCCCCACAAAAAGGTTCATGGTGGATGATGGGAAGAACAAGTGTTGTCTTAAGTCAGATGCTGTTATCTCTGTTCTTGTGCTAAGCACTTTATGTAGAGAGCCCGCCAGTTGCATAGGTGGGCACAGCTGCAGCAGATGCAATAAAAGCATCCCCAGAGGAAGTAGGGCCGACGTGAGAACCCAGCCAGGTCTTGGGCTAATAGAGCCACTGATGTCTCCAAGTTCTAAGGGGGAAGGAGAGAGGTAAAAGGAAAGGTTTAAAATCTTAGTCTTGCTTCTAATTAGCCTTTTGGCCTCCGGCAAATTCCATAGCCTTTCTGCCTCAGTTTCCTCATCTACAAAAGAAAAAAAGCATTCACTGGAGAGTTGGCTCCACAGTTAAAAGCTGTTGCTATTACAGAGGACCCAGATTCATTTGCCAGAGCCCACACGGTGACTGGCATACATTCTTAACGCTAGTTCCACGGGATCCAGCACCTTCTTCTGCCCCTTGTGCGAACCAGGCACCGACGTGGCGCACATACACACAGGCAAAACACTCACACACATATGAAACAAATAAATCTAGAAGAAAGAAGAAGCAGGGAAGGACCCCTCATTGGGGGGGGGTCCTACTCTGAAGATCAAATTAGTTCATGGGAGGGAAATGTTGGGCCGCTGGGAGATCTTCATCAGGGCTTTCTAACTTGATTCTTTCTTGTCTGGTTAGAGTTTTTCCTCTTCTGCCCAGCCTTTTTGCAAATCCCACACACTTTGCTCCCCTGGAATACTGCTGTAGGACATGAAGCAGGTGTGAGCATTTTTGGTGGTTGAAACTTGGGTAAAGGTTGCTATTGGCATCTGCTAGGTAAAGGCCAATAGTGATAAACCTGAGTGGGCGGGGCACAGCACAACTCCCCACCACCCCTTATGACAAAGATATACACAGCCCCTACTGCCAATGCTGGAGCCTGCCTACTGACTGCCTATCTCCTGGCTTGTGTGAATGTAGCTGCTGCCCAACCTCAAATGAGGAGGCTCAGGGGCTGGGGTTCACTCTGAGGAGGATTTTCATTCTTCCACATTTCCTTCAAGAATTCCTGGCAACAAAAGCAACCCTTTGACACAAATTACGTATCCTGAGACACTGGCTACGATATGCATTCATGTAAATCAATGAACAAAAACCAATTGCTGTGGTACCAATTGCTAAACAAAGCCCTGGAACTAATGCCTGTAATTTGAGGTGTTCGTGAAAGTGATAAGCATCTCCTGCCTGCTGCATCTTCCTCTGTCTCATGGTGACACATCCAGTCTTTCAGCTGTCACTCAGCCCTGGCAGATGTGAGGAGAGGGATTCTGTACCACTGGTCATTCAGGTCCTCTCTGGGGTTAACCCGTGCTGAGCATCCATCCTCTGACAGAGAAGGCTCCTTTCTGCTCAGGCCCTGGTTACCTTGGTTACAGCGAGAGAGTAGCCATTAAAGAGGCAGGGGCAAGGGTAGAGCAAAGAAGGCTTGAGGAGAGGTTGCCCTTGAAATTCTTAGAGTCTCCATAATTCTTCCATGAAAATGGAGATTCAGCAAAAACTTACTTCTTGGAGGCCCCTTTTGGCTCCTATAGTGATTTCTTGGTCTGCAGCGGAATGCTAAATTATTCCTATAGATGTTGACATTGGCATAAACAGCACACCCAGCATCAAATCAAATCTCCATGTTATGTAAATTACAAAATTATACAGAGAAGTCCTGAACAGATAAGCCAACAATGCACCATGCTACCCGTGTCTTTCTCGGTGATCACCACAATTCCTGAAAGTTGACCAACCCCAACCATGTAGATTACAACACCAGAGGAAAAAGGAATTCTGTCTTCACCTTGAAGTTGTGGGCAAGGTTTATGACAGCTAATTGAAATCTTAATTCATTTCTTTTAACCTCCAAAGTAGTGAAAATAATTATTTTGAGCATCGTTTGTCTTTTGGTGACTGGCAATTTAGTATGCTGTATTAGTGTGTTATACCACAGGCTCAGTTACAGCGCCTACTCTCAAATGTCTGTGAGGTTTGACCAGACACTGCTGACCATTAAGGAAACAGGATTCATTTGTAGAAGCAGAGGAATCCTGCCTCCAGCCTCAGCTTTCTAAGGAGCTCGGGTATATACACCATCAGTATTCAGTATTCACATTGCAATAGCCAGTGTTCTTAACCCTGAATAAACACTATACAGACCTTACAAACATAGAACAAGCGTAACTTGGTTTGCTAAACATTTTTACACTTTGACCACTCAGAATCCTGATGTTGTGGGTAGGTATATCCTTAAATTACATCGCCTCCCTGAGTAGGAATGCCCTCAACCAGCCAATTGCAGGTAATAATAGTCCTTACTTGCTGAAGATGTTCAGAGTTAAATAGGTGATGACAGCAGAGCCTTCGACAGATCACTTTGTAGGTCTTTACTGTTTGTTGGATTACAGTCAATTGTGCAACGGAAGTACAAATGGTCCCTTAGATGTAGGGGCTGAAGAAATTTCCAAGGCTCTCTCTCCTTAAATTCAGCATTATGAGCCGCCGTTCAGCCCATATGATAGAAAAAAAAAAAGAACTGGAAGATAGATTTAAATTCTACTGGGTCCACTGGTAACCTAAGCTTGCAGGCTATGCTACCTGTTAGGAAAGGCGGAACTGTTCTGCCAATCACTAACCCTGAGTTAGAATTTAGGACATTTTAGTGGATGCTAACATCAGCTCCTTTATTCAGGGGGTTTCCAAGCTCCTCTCTAAACTGAGGTCCTGCTATTTCAGGATCCAGTCTGTGGACCCAATGTAGTGGTGACGTACCTGAATGTTTCTGTCACCTGAGGCAGGGATATATTTGTTTCAATGAATCTGCTATAGCACACAAACCAGAGTTTTTCCAAGCTCAACAGATATCTACCGATTGATCCATTGGTCAGATCCCAGGTCTCGTGACTCATAGCACCTTGCTCTTTTAATTTCAAAAAGGTCAATCAATCAACTGATATATTTTCTGCACCGCAATGCTGCTGCACAGTTTAGAAAATTTTTCATAAACAAAATAGTGTCCCTATCTCAGTCCAACAAGTATATAAAATTTCACTCATGCACTCACACATGAATACAGGCACACACGCACACACTTGTGTGCACACACATGCATATCCATGTGATACACCCCTATCCGTGAACATGTACACTCACCCGTATGCATGCTCACACACTTTAGAGGATGTGGTGACTCAGCCATAAAACAGGACCCCCATTTCTAGAAGACACCTCATGAAACACGTTCTTTCACTGGGGGATTTTTCTGGAGACATTTCACTTAAGGTCAAATATTTGCTGAAAAATCACCCAACTAGAATACATGACCCATGGTGAGGTGACCCCAGGAACTGCATCCGCCCATGCTTTTCAACCATATGTCTAGATACTTCAGCAGAAGCGACTATACCGGAGCGTACCATGAAAGAGCCTGGAGGTTGGGAAGGTGGACAGCAGAAAGCATCCACCTAAGTAACAGGGTTGGAATAATCAGACTCTTAGAACTCTAGCTCCCCCCAGTCCCCAGAGAGCTCAGAGCTTGACCCTAAACGTTTCCAGCTTCCTATGGCGTGACCTGCAGCAGAGAACAGCGGACCAGTGCGCCTCCTCACAGCCCCTATTGCTGACTACGTAGAGCCTGTGTTTGCTTTAGAGCCACTGGGATTCATTTCTTCACCCACAGGAGATCTTATCATAGAAGCTGCCTAGGGTTGGAGCTCTGCCACGCCTTCCCTCCTCGGGTCTCTCCCACCCCACAACCCCAAGGTGGAGAAGAGAGCCACTGGTCCTCTCTGAAGTTAATGGCGCTTAGAAGATTTCATTTCGCTGCATCGCCTTCAGTCCCAATATTTTACATCTGCTTCTGACAAACTAGGAGCCCTGGAATCATCGTTCAGGAAACAAAGCTTCACCGGGAGCTCTGAAGATTTTTTTTTTAGTTTTTTTTTCTTTTTTTTTTTTTCCTTTTGGTTTTAGCAGGGTAGTAAAAATCAATAATGCCGTGTTCCCATCTGTAGACCACCTGACATCTCATAAATGGGCAACGGTGCCTGTGAGACTCCTGTGAGAGACAGGGCCAATCTGGCCAAGAGCTAAGCCCTGCATTCTTCTTCTGCTAATTTAAAAACCGCTCTCACTCTTGGGATAGTCCTAAGGGCTCCTTTTGGGGAAAGTTGGGTCTTCCTGGACAGAGTTTAGCATGGCCAAATTGAGGCAGGAAAATGGTAGGCGTGGGCAAGGGAAATGCGCTCAGCTTTCTGAAATGATCAAACCTTTTGTCCCTCAAAGGATTCATTAAATAGTACAAGGCCGGAATGGAGAGTTGAAGGGCATTATTCCAGGGCAATTAGGCATGAGCGCCAAGATTTAAGAAGCTGTCACTGGGTTCAGGCTCGTGCCAGAGGATTTGAGTCTCAAATCTCAAATGTCTGAGGCTCACAGTTGAAGCAGAGGCAAAACCATCCCGGGCAGCCAACACGCTCTTGCCTCATGGGACTCTGTAGCTGCCCAGAGGCATCAAATCGTGCCACGCTGGAACAGCTCTGAACACAAAGTGGCCTTGCAGAAGCACAGGCACAGGAAGCCAGTGTGACTTTCAAACAATGGAACCAAAGTTCGGGAGCTGCGGGGTCCACAAGACACAAGAAAGGCACTCTGAGAACAAGAGCCTAACCCAGGCAGGAGGGGGCGGGGCTCTGACACTGCCACTCCCTTTGCCCCACCCAGAGGCCTTTTCAAAGCCACAGACAGAAGCATATTGTCCTTCCCAGGCCAAGTTTAACTTCTAAAGAAATCTTTTCAAGATGTTCAAAGCAAGCGAGTGCAGTTTGGCTCTGAGCGTTACCATCTGCTGCCGCATGCAGACCAGTAATCCTGGCTGGGACAGAGGCCCTGCAGCAAGTCGCCTGCTGTGCCCACTGGAGAATGCACACAGGCGGCAAGAGACAAAGGGCCATGCTCCTGGGCAGTGACACTGGGAGTGCTGGGGNCTGTTAATGCAATCAGCTATGCGGACACAGAACATGCCCAAGCCAGGGCTAATAGAGGTCCTCACAACCTGTGTGACCTCATCCCGTGGTCACAGGGAGCGAGCAGGAAGGCAGGCTCAGTCTGCCAGAGAGGCCTGGAATTCCGAGGTCTTGAGAATGTCAGGTACCAATAATGGGAACACATCTGAACAGAAACCTGCCTCCTTTGCCTCATTTTCTTACGCTCGTGTTTTTTTGTTGTTGTTGTTGTTTTGGTTTGTTTGTTTGGTTGGTTGGTTGGGCTTTTTGTTTGTTTGTTTCCTTGCTCTAAAAAATGCTATCAGGAGTTATTAAGCAACTTGTTTAATGTTCTTGTTGGTGGCGTGTCATCAGGCCTGCCGGATCTCCTCACAAGTCCGGTGTTGGGCCAATTCAAGACAGACCAAGAACCCAACCAGGGTTCATGATGTGGACTCACAATCCCGAAAAGGGAAGGGAGTGCAGTTCCAGATATGGGAGAAGAGGGGAAGGCTCAGAGTGAGCTCAGGGACCCAGAGGTCTGTGTTGGGCCCTTTGGTCTTCCTGGGCTGGCCAGAGCCTTCCTGTCCTCCATGGCTACATTCTCACTTATAGAGGAAGGCATCTTGACCAACATCTCTCTGAGAGCATCACTGGACTGGCTTTCTAACTTCCCTGCCATAGGGAGGATGTTTCCCTCCCTTCAGCTGCCCCGAGTATGCCCTCCTGAGGGAGCATCTCTGCTTCATCCGCAACTCTTATTATATCCTAGGCTCTCGCTTGGACCTTTCCCCTCACAGACTGGATAGCATACTTCGCCCTTACCAAGAGCAGTTACCATTTCAGATTAAAAAAAAATAATAATCACACACTTGAATGTTAAGTCACCAAAATGACGACAGTTCTTTATCTGTCTGTATCTATGTGATGACATTCATTTGAAGAGAGTTGGTGGTTCAGGAATGATGAGTACATACCGCTCTGGCAGAGGACTTGATTTGGTCCTGGTACTCATCCTGGGTGATTCACAGCCACCGGTAACTTCAGCCTTAGGGAATTTGATGTCAGTTTCGAGCATCTGGTGTTACCTTCTGGCCTCTGCAGGCACCTGTACCCCGCACACACCCCACTCAGACATATACATATAATTAAAAAAAAACATCTTTGAACAGACTTGTTCCTTCTTTCCCTAATTGAACTACTTCATTATGAATGAATTCCCTGTTAGAGTTCTCTTATAGGGAATGATATTGATTGCCATTGTGTAGACAGGCAGGTTATATTATTTCTGGATGCACGATTAAGATAATAAGGACGCCATTATCAAATATTTGTCATGCGAGGAGACTAGGGTTGACAATGCTGAAAAGTCCCTGAGGAAGTGAAGCTCCAATGGGCCCTGGGCCATGGATGAGTTGGAGCGTGGTAAATATTGCACTGGTCTCTGTTTTTATTTTCCTCTCCGTGGAATACAGGGACTCCATGAGATGACCCTGGAGACTCTGCTAGCCTGAGGTTTAATTTATAGGAATGTGGCCTGCTTTAGATTGTCTGCCTTTCCACCAAGGTGTTTCCTCTGTTATGGAAATCCACTGAAGATGGGCAGGTAGCGAGAGGATGCTCCCCTGAGTTAGATTCTACTCTCAAGTCAGGGCACACCACAGATACTAGTGGCTGTCGTCACCACCTACCTGCCCATGAGGCTGATGCTTGTGCAACTATGAAGTCAGTCCCACGCTGGGTCCCAGGTGTCCTTTGGCTTTGTCTAATTGTTGTGTCACGTATCCAGGACTGCAGGTGCCTGTGACCATTGCCCCATACCCGTCTCTGTCCCTCCAGAAAACTGTCCCGGACCCTGCTCCAGGAATGAGCTTTCTGGGAGCAGGGAACTGCACTAGGTCCTTGCCCTTGAGCCTCCCTCAACCTAGGGATGTGTTTTATGCAACTTCAGAAACCAAATTACAGTTTCTAAGTTGTATTCATTGAGAAAGGAATGAAGTTCAGATGCATGCTCCTACCTGGAAGTTCTAGGTCCGTTGAAGTATTTAGAACAGGCAGGTCCAAAGAGATTGGCAGTTATCACAGGCTGGGTACAGGGAGAGAAAAACAAAGAGAGTCAATTATTAACAGGTGCAGGTTTGGGGATGGATAGAAAGATTATGCAGCTAAATAGTGACATCTATCAAAACTTTGTGCATCTATCAAAACTCATTGACTTACCCACTCTAAAATGGTGGGACTCTTGGGTTGCATTTTATCTAATTAAAACAAGCCATAGCTGGGGATACAGCTCAGTAGTATTTGGCTAACCAAGTGGAAGGTTTTGGGTTTGATTCTCAGCACTGCCAAAAGAAACAAGAATTTTAAAAAAAAGCAAATGCAAACAATAGCAACTCCATGTTTCCCATGCCCCTCTGCACCTGCTTCTGGCCACCCCTAAGTCTTCTGTTAATGACACCTTCTGTCTCTTGGATTTGGGGAGTGGCATGGTCAGGTCTCAGGTCAAGTCTTCCTGTCCTCATTCTCTCCCAAGCCGTCTTTAGCGGGGCACCCAGGTCTGTCAGCTCCCCTCTCACCTTGTCTGCCTTGCTTGCCTGTACACCTCTGGGAGGTACTTAGTCTTGGCTGCCCGAGGAGCACCACTCTGCTTACACCCCTAGGTGGTTCCTCACTGCCTAACAGAATTCCCTCCCATACTGACCCCGTCAACAACCTCTTGCAACCCATCCCTTCTTACGTGCTAGAAAGGACTGGCAGCATAAAATCAACAGGCTGCAGAAGCACTACTCATTTCACTTTAAATTCCATGCAACTGGAAGGAAAGTCTAGGCAGAGGTGACATGCGCATTTGGTGCAAAGATGGTAGAATTCCTTAAAGACCCAGAAAACATCGCCTGCCTGCTACAACAGAGACTCAGCTGGGACAAAGTCGGGAGGTGGTTAGACGTGTGCACAAGACTTGGGTTCCCAGAATCCTGCCGTAATGGCACATGCCCGTGACAGTGGCACTTGAGAGGTGGAAATAGGAGGATCAGAATCCTTGGCTACATAGTTTGAGGACAGCCTGAGATACAGGAGATCTTGACGCAAAAACAAACAAGGAAACAAAGTTACTCAGCCACCAATGAGAAAGTCAGAAGAAGGCACCTGCATTCTCTAACACTGCTGCACAAACACTCCTTACCCTCTCCCCCGGCTCAGGAGAGAAAGACCAGATGAAGCTGGTCTCCGTGTGAGGCTTCTCTGGTTTGGACGTTAGCAGTGGCAAGAAAAATGTCCCAGGGAAGAAAGTTCAAAATATGACAAACCCCTCAGGATAGCAAGGCCCCGTCTGAGCAGTATGGGAGAAAGAACGGCTCAAGTCAATAGTTACAGGAGATTGAGTCTCTCTTAGATTAGGTGTGACTCCCACTCTTCGGTTCCTAAACATCACCCCCTCTCACAAGCATCCAAAAAGGGGAGAACCATTACTGGGAACCCCATTTTCATAGGAGAGGCAAGGAGGCCTCCCTCACAAAGAGGAGGCCTCTTTTCCTAGGCTCCCTGAACCTTCTTACTGAGCTCCCCAGATTCTCAATGTACTCTTGCCTTGGGGTGGAGGACTTAGTGAAAGCCACTGTTTCTCCCGCTATTACCTGATAAGGGAAAACCAAACATAGTCAGGTGGGATCATTAGACAGCAGGTCTCTGAGGAGCTGAGAAAGTTGAAGACCTCTTTAGTGTCAGTGAGGGAATACTTCAGCCCAGAGGGTGTCAACTGGTGGATCGTGACCCTTGGGGTCAAATGACCCTTCCACAGGGCTTGCATATCAGATATCCTGCTTATCAGATACTTATATTATGATTCGTAACAGTTGCAAAATTACAGTTATGAAGTAGCAACAAAAATAGCTTAATGGTTGGGGGTCATTAAAGGGCCACAGCCTTAGGTTCTCTTAGTTGAGAACCACTGCTCTAGTGAGCTCGTGAGTCCCAACATGGAATCTTCATTGATAAACAGTGCATGGCAAAGTAGGGAGAGGTTTTGGGAGGTGTGCCACAGGACTCTGCCCTCAGGCCTTGCTCTCCTAGATATTCACCAGTGTCTTAAACGGACACAAGAAAACGTGGTTACAATTAAAAAAAAAAAAGATGGACAAAAGACACCACTAGACTTCTTCATTGCAGAGGCCAGGGAACTTAGGCGATTCTGTTGGAAGAAGCCATGTCAGAGGCACCAGGCCCCTGCAGTCCCATGGGCCTTTACAAAGCAGAGCTGGCTCTCAACAGGGTTAAAGAGTGGGAATTCTACACACATTGGGGCTTTGGGGAAGCTTAGGTTTGCTAATGTGTCTCCAGAGCTGTGCTTAAAAAGCAAACCCAACCAAACAACAACAACCGCCAATATCTGCATACAGAATCTGCAGCCCTGCTACGCCAAGGTATTACCCTTATAAAGCCTGGTTTGCAAAGTGTAGTCCGTGCCATGCACCTTGGAGCCACCATCTTGTATTTGGGGACCTCAGATTTGGGGGACTTTGCAGTCTCCAAAGAAGAGCTGAGATTGTTAAATGAAGAGTACCTCCCCCTTGAAGCTCTTGAAATTAAGACATTAAGCAGAGTCAAGCTTAAGGTCCTGGATCCTGGGAAAGAGGCATAGTCACTGCTGCAGGCCCAGATACCTGCTTGGGAGTGCAGGGCATCTGGTATTCTACCTACTGTGAAACATGGAGAAAGTTTCCACGCAGTACTCATGTTTTCTGGGGGAAATTTAGGGTGGTTGAACTGGGATCTGCTTGTTCCTATGATGCATTTCCTAGGCCATTTCAGATGCTCCAAAGTGTAGGTGACAGACCCCAGCCTCACAGAATTAAAAGGGGGGAAACCAATGCTTCAAACACAGATTTCTGAGCCTCGCTGTCCCTCTGAATGGGACCCCCTCGGATGGCGCTTCCTACAGGCTTCTGCAGATTTGTGCATACTCCAGTTGGAGAGCTTTCTCCTGTGACAGCCCCGCTGCAGAGGTTAAAGGCCAGGGAATCAATTTTATTGACTTCTGGAGCTGAGGGAGTCCAGAGGCCCCAGGCCAGCTCACAAAGCCCAGTACAGCACATCGAATGTTCTGAAGGAGTCCAGGGGCCCCAGGACAGCTCGCATGGCCCAGTGTGGAACACTGAATGTGCTTAAGGCGCTCAGAGGCCCCAGGTCAGTGAAAGGGTCAGCAAATGCATTCCCCTTCCTTCTTGTTTATTCCTTCCTGGCGTACAGGAAAGGGTCTAGACAAGATCCTTCTTCTCAAGGGGGTTGTTGTTTCATGATGGTGTCTTACATTCAAATAACACTTGACTTAATAAACATGATCATATCACAGTCTGGCAGGCTATGGTTTTATACACCTTTTATAGATGAAAGGAGAGAACAGACTTTGGGAGGTAGTGATTTCTGTCCTGTCAGCCTGAATAGTCTTACCGTACCTCAAAACAGTGTTTCTCAAATCTGATACCTGCCCTACTTCCCCAGAATACTCTAGCAGTGCCTAGAGACATTTTTTGGTTGTTACAACTGAGGGTGTTAGTGGCATCCAGTAGATAGAAGCGGGGCATATAAATGAGCATTCCATAAAATGCTCGACAGAGAATTGTCTAGTCAGCATGTCAACAATATCATGGCTGTGGACAGAAGCAGGGTGGAGATACATACTCAAGGGGCTGCCAGAGGCAGCATCTGATGCATCAACCTGAAAATTTCTCTTTTTTTTCTTTTTCTTTCTTTAATTTTTTTATTGGGCTCTATATTTTTCTCCACTCCCCAACATTTTCTCTGCTCCCCTCCCTGCCTCTCCCCTCCCCTTCTACCCTCTCCGGTGATCACCATATTCCTAATTCCCTCAAGAGATCTTCTCTTTTTTTTTTTTTACTTCCCATGTAGATTAGATCCATGTACGTCTCTCCTAGGTTCCTCTTTGCTGTCTAGGTTCTCTGAGGTTGTGAATTATAAACTGATTTTTCTTTGCTTTATGTCTAAATTCCACTTATGAGTGAGTCCATATGATATTTGTGTTTCTGGGTCTGTGTTACCTCACTCAATATTATGTTTTCTAGATCCATCCATTTGCCTGCAAATTTC
>LOEQ01000054.1:1111872-1127460 GCA_001685075.1 Bramus lutescens | reverse complement strand
GATGGGTTCTATCCTTACCCCTGCTACTGTGTGAGGGGTTCTATCCTTACCCCTGCTACTGTGTGATGGGTTCTATCCTTACCCCTGCTACTGTGTGATGGGTTCTATCCTTACCTCTGCTACTGTGTGATGGGTTCTAACCTTACCCCTGCTACTGTGTGATGGGATTTCTATCCTTTCTTTGCCTTCTTTTCACTCCTCTTATTAGACTTTGTGTTTACATTTTGGTTTGCCCTTGCCCCACTCCTCTTGAATGCAAACCTCATTCAGCAGACAGCACAATCATTCCACTCACCCTGCCAGCCCAGCACCTCATTCACTGTCTGAGCCTCACTAGTTATTTAATAAATGAATGAATAAATAATTTTCAACTACTGCTATGCATATGCTCAAATGAAGGTTTTTCTGAATGTCTTCTTCCCTGTTTCCAGGCCAACACTCACCTCCTTTCTCTGTCCCTTCCTCCTCTTCAACCCGACTGTATCCTTTAGGCTTAAGACACTTTTCCTTTGATTTTTTTTTAAATTTTGTTTTTTTTTTTTGAGCCTGTCCTGGAACTAGCTCTTGTAGACCAAGCTGGCCTTGAACTCAAAGGGATCCACCTGCCTCTGCCTCCCGAGTGCTGGGATTAAAGGCATGTGCCACCACTGCTCAGCCACTTTTCATTTGAATAAAGACTCGGAAAACAAATTCTACAAAGAGAGAAAAAAAAGAAGAAATGGAATCATAGGTGTTCAGAACTCTTGGCTGGAGTCTGGGAAAAGCCTGAAGCATGTATGGAAATTGAGTCCTGGGTCACTGGGGAGACTGCCTGGGGTCCATGCACACTGCTTTGAGAATATTGACTAAGTTCAGTCATGAGAAATGTTGTTCAACTATTAGAAACAGTGTGTGTGTATGTGTGTGTGTGTGTGCAATGTGTATAATAGGCTTTATGAAATGCACCACATTAGCTAGATAGATTTTGAGATGCATAAATGATGTAAGTACTTGGGCTATATTAATTTAGCCCATCTAGAAATGCCTGAAAAATAACAGGCATTCAATAAGTCATTGTGTAATAAATAAATGAAGAATGGATTTTGAAGTCCTCGTTGTTGTTTTTATTGAGGTCAATATAAAAATAAACCACGTCTCTTCAGGTACTATAAAACTGCCCTTGAAGACCCCGTCCATCAGTGAGAGGAAAGAGTGCTTTGAATTTAATCTTAGCTCTACCACTTAACCATCTGTATGACCGCAGGGCAGTTACTTAATCTGCAAGTGTAGTAGTTCTCCAAACTATAGAATATAGTTTAACTCATAGGATTATTGAGAGGCCTGAGTGAAATGACATATATCAAATCTACCAAATGGCTAACTTTTTCTCAAAGCACTTCTGGACCCTCGGGGGCCTCCTTGACTTGTTAGAAGGCGACATGAGAAATGTTTGTCATAGGGGCATGAGACAGGCTGCAGTCCCAAAGTTGGGGCTAAGAGATATGCATATGTGCTTTTGTTTGTTTTTAGGAACTTCTGGTATATTCTAGTATTTCCCAAGATGAGATGACCATGGGCAGGGGCACGAAAGTGACATAAACCTACCATGTGACAGTAGATGCTGGAGTGGCCTCTATCCCAGCAGGATTCTCTTTGATGAACATAGGCTGTTGGGGTTAAAGAGGCTATGTTTGGATACCAGGGTGACAAGGAGTAGACTTAAGGTGGTTAATCTGCACTTATCAACTTGGTGGATTTAAAATCACCTTATTGACAAAATTCTCTGTGTGTCTGTTAGGAAGTTTCTGGAGGTGGCGAGACTCACTTTGAATGTGGTTGGCCACCTTGCTTGGGGCTGTGAGCTCACACACAATGATTAAAAGGAGACATATGAGTGAGTACCATTGTTCTCTGCTTGCTTCTTGACTGGGGACGCATCATGACTGGCTGCATCAAGCCCCTGATGCCCCTCTAGAATCACTCCTAGCACCATGCTTTCATTGACACAATATTCTACACCCTTAAATTGTAAGCCAAAAATGGACATTTAGGAATTTGGTCATCACAGCAACAGGGAAGTAACTTATAGACTGGCTAAGGGGAGTTAAGTAAGTCTTGTGACACCTTCGTGCATGTGGAAGCTCAAGTTATGGGGGGTACTCCAGAAGGGGGAGACCTCCAAAGCTGGTTTCTAATTCCATTTCAAAAATGTCAAGTTTCTAGAGTATCTTTCATATTTACCAATGAATTTAAACTTATTAAAAAAAACCCCTCCCCTATAGAGAAAAGTATCCATCAGAAGAGGCAGCATCAGTAAAAAGTAACCAGGAGAAGCAGAGGGACAGACATGGCTACCCACGGGAGAAGAGAGATCTACTCCACGGGCCAGCAGTACTGCATGCTATTAGGTCATCAGTAAAACTCAGGGCTAAGGGCTGGGACTCTGCTTCTCTGATTCTGTCCCTAAAGATAGACATTTCTTAAGAGAAAAATCCTAGCTCTTCAATTATACTAAGTAAAACCAGTTTATGGACTACAGTACTTAAAAAAAAAAACACCTTGTCTCTATGCTTCTGTGTGTGCTTTGGGGTTCGCCGTGGGGTTAGGGTTAGTGTACACATGGCAAGAGAATGGACGTCAGAAGTCACCCTTTGCCATCCTCCGTGACAGTCTTTTGCTGTTTGCCACTGCTTAGGCTACACTAGCTGACCCTCAGGCTTCTGGGGATTGTCCTATCTTCACCTTCAAACCTCACCATGGGAGCAGTGGGATTTACAACTGCACACTACCACGTCTGGCTTTCTTAAAACATAGGTTCCGGGGATCTGAACTCAGGTTTATGGAGCTCTCTGTCCAGCCCATGAGTTAGTTCATTTCAACACTCACCTTTTTAACTCCACTATTTCATGGTAAATATAGTCCTATTATTTGTAAGTAAAAAAATCAATGCAGCTCGAGTCATTTAAAAATTTGACCCAATGTTTATAATTGCAAAGAGAAAGAACAACATCTGCAAAGACTCGAAGTCTTTTGTTGTGACTATCCACTACGCCAAGTAACTCCAATCTTTGGGCGTTCAGCCGCACGTCTTTGCAAAAGAATTATCCCATCTCAACTAATTGATTGTTGACTTGCCCTTATAGAGGGAGGAGAGAACCTTAGGACTCTCCCCCAAATAAGCAGCCATGCCTTACCTGTTATGCATAACTCTGCCTTAATTGCTTCTGGCCTCAGGGAATAGCTAAAGTATCTAGGCCCCTGAAGATTAGGGTATGAGGAGGCTCCGTCTATGTGGCTTTTAAGACTTTCCAGGTGTGGCCTGTGAGGGGAAGCATTGGAAGTAACCTGTTGCCTAATACTATATAAGAAAAAGCCCAATAAACTCCTCAGTTCCCCAGAGTGATCATTGGCAGAAACATGCTTTGGTTTGTCATTGGGGCCTCAGGAGAAGGGGTAGATGCTGCTTCTATCTCCCTATGGGAAGGAAGTTTAGCAACAGTTGTTTCTGTTTAACATTTCCTTCCTCTCTCTAGGGGATGACTGGCTGACCCCGACAAGCTTGTTTATCATTGGTCTGCCATGCACGCACAACTCAAGAAGAACACAGAAAGCTGGGCCTTGGTGACCAAGTCTGAGACTCAGTAGTAGACGTGCCTCTGGTTGGTCATGTGATCTAGATAATTTGTCCATGGGACTAATGCTTCTCTCATCCGCAGAAGGGAGACAGCAATTCATGGCTTTGGGGACTAGAAATTACAGAGCAATGAGGTCACCCACTAGTGTCTGACACAAAACAAACACTCAGGAGTGGTAGTTCCCCTCTAGTTTTACTCCTCGTGACAGGGTTTCTCTGTGTGACAACCCTAGCTGTCCTGGAACTCGCTCTTGTAGACCAGGCTGGCCTCAAACTCACAGAGATCCCCCTGCCTCTGCCTCCCGAGCGCTGGGATTAAAGGTGTGCACCACCACCACCCAGTTACTCCTCACTGTTTTAGGGAAAACTTTTTAATCTAGTTAAAGAAAAAAATTAAAGGCAGCTAAAGTATTTGTGGAGAAGTTTATCTTCCTGTAACACAGAAGCAAGAAATGATGACAACCTGATCCTTCCCCACCCCCCAGTTCCACCTGGAAGAACAAGGGCTAGAAGTGAGCACTGAGTGAATATTTCCTATGCAAAACTTGGTCCAAGGCTCTCTGTAGCACAGACTCTCTTTTAATACTTGTTATCCGGTCAAGAAGCAGGTATGAATATTGTTTATATTTTGCAGACGGAACTAGACACCCGACGTTTCCTCCAGCAGTCCCACCTCTTCCAGCAGAGCTGCTGTGCAACTTTCTTTTTCTCAGTTAGGATTTGGCCGTCGTTGTCCCTCACCTGAGCAGCTTGTCAGCAGCAGGTGAGCATTGTTAAATAGCACTAATAAACAGGTCCTTGCCTTACTTGATATTGTGTCTTCTTGGGATCCCCCATATACACTCTTATTTTCACCAATTCTCCCAGGTACCTGTTGCTGAGGTCTCACAGCTCCTTTGAGATCTAGCTCTTTTCCCAGTCAGTAGACCCAGCCTTTCAGTGGCTGGGTGATAGTGTGACTTACCTGGTCAGCTGGTCTGATGGGTGGGAGAGGAGGTAGGGACATGTACTATTAGCCTCGGGAGATGGGACAGGACACTAAGGAGAAGGGGTCCACTGGAAGCTGGTGATTAAAGATTGTTAAAGAGCATCAACCCGTGTCTTTGCCAGTGTTCTATTGCTGTGATGAGACACCATGACCATGGCAACTCTTACAAAGGAAAACATTTAAATGGGACTGGCTTACAGTTGTGAGTAGTTCATTGTCATCATGGTGAGACATGGTGGCATACAGACATGGTACTAGAGAAGGTACTGAGAGTCCTACATCTTGATCCACAGGCAGCAGGAGTCTGTGTCCCACTGGCCAGAACTGAGCTTATAAGACCTCAAAGCACACTTCCACGGTGACACACGTCCTCCAACAAGGCCACACCTGTTCCACAAGGTCTACTCCCTATGGGCAAAGCATTCAAACACACAAACTCTTAGGAGCTATACCTATTCAAAACACCACAACCAGAAAAGACCTTTCTATTTCAACCAGGGCTTTGTTTTGGGGCAGTAGACTGTGAGGTCAATAGTTCCACCTGTCCTGGAACTCCACATCTCACTGGTGAGTACTGGGCCTGATGCACATCTTGCCTGTGGCTGTAGAAAAGGGCCTCTTTAGTGCTGTCACTGGGTTCTCTGGCTCTCATGTTTAGTTTTGAATTGGTGGCTAATCACCCTTAGCCCGTCATTGTCTCCCCTCAGTGCACTAGAATAGCCATTTAAACTGATTGCTGTTTTAAACAAACTACATATTTATTTTAATGTGCTTTGAGCATTTGTTTTCTCACATCTATATATGTGCACCATGTGTGTGAATGGTGCTTTCAGAGGTCAGAAAAGGGATTTAGGTCCCCTGGAATTGAAGTTAATGCCAGTTGTAAGCCACCATGTGGGTGTTGAGAATCAGACCCTGGTCCTTTGCAAGAGTAGCTAAGAGCACTTAGCCTCTGAGCCATCTCTTCCACGTTATCTAAGTTCATTCTCATGCCACCCTCTATCAGAGCCTCTGTTCAGAGCCATCATCAGTGAGTTTTAATAACTGTACATCTCCAGTGTGCTGGAGGCTATGTTTGCCTTTTACTTCTTGTGGGTCAGTGGTTCCAAATCCTGTTCTAGAATGCTTCCTTGGATACTCCTGGTACCAACTGTCATAGGCTGGGCTCTTTGGAATGTAGACTGAGAGGAGTGGGAAGGAGGGAGGGGAGGAGGTCAAGAGGGAGGAAGGAGGAAGAGACACTGGATATAGAACGTTTATGGTGTAGTATTCTCAGGCTCAAGGCTGCAGGGGAAACATAAGTCACGCAAAGGGAGGGTTTGACTGTGATGCTGTGATGCTCCAGCCAACCTCCAGCACGGTTCTGGAGCTGTGAAGACGGATGTTCTTACATTTCTTCATATCTAAAGGTTTTGGTGAGAAACAAGGTCACCATAGCACCTGGCAAAGAGGCTGGTGAACACTAGAATCTTGGTGCTCTATCGTGCTCAGAGCTATCCTAGAGTGAAGGCATTGGAAAGGAAATGTTTAGAGTGAGGATAGAAACGAAACCTGACAACAGATCACCCTACACTTTCCAAAAGGCATGACCAATCATTTTTGTTTGTGCTCAATAAATTCTCAGTGTCCGCTAAAAATGTTGACTTACATTTATGGAACACTTAGCGGATATTGCTTTAACGGTGTAATCTCGCAGATTTAACAGTGCAGCATCCATTTATTTGATACCGTAGATGGCAAACCAGGCATGGTATTGCAGGCTTTCACTGGGGATTCTCAGAATATCCAGTAGTCTTGGCTATCTGCATTCTTACTTTGCAATAACCAAACTGAACATCTCCAGCTGGATTTACCTCCTCTGAATAGAGCGCATTTACTAATGAGAGGGAAGGTAGGCAAATTGAGGCTGTACTTGAGTAATCTTTTTGGCAAGCCTGATGAGAATCAGCTATGAGCACTACCCTATTCTTAGGATTCCTTTGTCCTTTTGAGCTTGTCTGGAAGGTCTGGCAACATAGACTTCCTTCCTTCTTACCTGAAGGGAAACAATCCATGTTTGTTCATGCATGTATGAATACACAGAATGGACCCAGATCTTGCTGGCAAGAATGACCTGAGTTGCTTTTCCTTTTTTCACAAAGGTGCAATGCCTGTCATTTAGAAGGATCTGGTTAGGGTTCCCAAGAGATATGCTTACCAGGATTTGGGAAACTAGAAACCATTTCAGCTCTAAAGGTACATGAAGCCCTTTCCTATGCAAATGGTTGAACCAAATGAGAAAACAAGTCCAAGTCATGGTCAGAATCGACACAAACTGCAAAATGTTCTAGAAATAAGGAGGGTGTACCTGTTATCCTGCTATATTCATATTTTTAACTCTACAAAATTTAAAAAAGATGATACCCTTAAATACCCAATGGCAGGCTCAGATCATTTAAATAACAATTGCAAACATAAGCCCCTCAATAGGTAGTCTCTCTTCAGTTTGTAAACAGCGAAAAGAATGGGAACATCTAATTTTTGAAATTCTTCTGGCTTCTCTGTTTGACCTTTGGTATTTGTATGTATTGACGATCTCTAAACCCTTGTACAAAAACACCTCGAAGTGTCAAGCTTTAAAAATGAGTCTTTTCTTTCTCCTGTGCAGCTTGTATTATCTTGGCCTTGTCAAAATATATTCTCTAGTTAGAGGGTGGAAATATTTCCCTCCTGGCTCTGAAGTATTGATTTTCTCCACCACTCAGTTCTGTCAGTCAGGCGGAGGGGTGAAAGGTGAAAGTTCAGCCAGCATTGCTTGTCTTTACCTTCCTATTAATGTCATGCCCTTTCCGCATTTGATCAGTTTATGTGATTGCCAACCACACAGAACTGTTACTGCTCTTATTTTCCTACAAAGACACATTTAAGTTATCGTTGTCTAATTCTCGGGGATGATTATGCTGCTATACATGACCAACGAGTCCAGCTGCTCTGTGAAAAGCATGAGGAGAGAAATACGGCCATTATTTACTTGGAATGCTCTGTGAGTGACGAGAATTTTTGTTATTCTTACTTCAATGAATCAAATTCAACTTCAAACCGAATATTAAATGAATTTTATGATCTCAGTCTGGCTCCCAGGCAGCTAACCCTGGCCATGAGGTCTGCCAAGGTTCAATCTGGTACAATGTCTATCTTTTGAGGTACAAGTGAGGCTGGAGAAAAAGCAACATGCATGCAATTGCCCTGCCCAAGCCACAGAGGGTGCTGTTGAGTTTCTTCATCTGGTCTCAAGCTACCATCCTCTGAGGTCAAAATTGCCTATCCTGAAACTTGCTCTCCAATGAAAATGAAATGAAGACCTAGAAACATGAGGGCAAGAGGAACATATGGTTTCAACAGAGCATGTTTAAGAGGAACCACAGTAAACAGGAAAAATGGGATGAAAGCAATCTTCAGTACAATTCTGTTTTATTTAACACAAGTATGTACACATCAATTTTAAACACATAGAGAGGCTATCAAGTGGAGTCATCTAAAATGTCTTAGGAGACAGACATTTGAATTCATTCACTATATGCAGTTCAAACATGACGATTTTCACACCGGTGTCACAACAGGTCACTTTTGCTTGTAAATTACCAGGGAAGTCACATAGGCTTCATGCTTATAAGGACAGGTCCAAAATCAATAAAACACCACAAGTGCACACTGGAATGACAACACGAAGTTTACCCTGGTGTTGAGGAGTAGACGCTGAGATGAAGCTGCGAGCTGTGGCTGTCAAAACGGCCAAGGAGAGCATTATGTAAATGAGAATGTAAATGCACTTCTTCAGTTAGCCATTCTTCTAGCATGGAGTTTTATGCACACAGTTTTACAGTTCTTGTGCTCTTCCGACTATATACACAGGGCACAGGAGGACTGTCTCTGTGACCTACCTCACTGCTTTGCACCCAGCCCTACGACAGGCACCATCATCTGCTGTTGCTCTCTAGGTTCAGCGCCTTCCTGAAGCATGGAACACTTGGCTTAACAGAATGTCTAAGACTGTGTTTGTCCTGTCATTCCAGACGGTTGAACTCTTCCCTCTGAAGTTCATAGAGTAAACCTGTGCTGGGCAGACAGCAGTCTCTGGAGCCCGCTGTACATTTCCTCATCTACTTTAAATAGGTCGGCTTGCTCGCCACAATCTACACTGTACAGTTCTTGATTTCCTTCTTGGAAGCTACATATATAATCATTATAAGTATGATATACATGCATGTGAAATAAAATAACTTTTGAAAGAGCCCCAACATTGAAAACCAAGGGACAGTATGGAGTTGCCACCAATGAAAAGAACATACATCGGTAGGCAAAAGACATTCTGAGGATGTTAGCTTCTTCACATATTCCTTAAAGTACTATAAACTACGCATTTATTCACGGACCTTGAACCTATTTTCCTATATATTACACAAATTTTGACAATCTAAGAGTTTAAAACTAAATGCTCTCATTATTATTTTAGCTCTCCTGTTAATATTACATATTTTCTATGAATTCAATAACTCCTTTTTATTTTTGTATTTAATAAAACTCTTGGGTAAGTGTCCTTAATCAACCAATGAACAAATCAACCCCCTGATGCTAATATATATCAAATTTTTAGGAACAACTCATACAAAATACTGTGTTAGGGATTTTTCTTCTTCCATTACAGTATGAGCAACATAATTCAACACAAGAAGAAAATGGAGTTGAAGCTTGTGTGGTGGCACAGTGGACACTTTCACTGTAGGATCCACTCGGACAGACTGGCAGTCTTCACGCTTTCCTGTACACCGGAACAATGCGTCTACGCAGTTATCAGATTCTCGGGTGTGTACTTTAAAGGAAATGCCTTCCTAGTGTTCTCCTATTAGTCAGATTTGGAAAGCGAGGTGGAAATGACCACTGTAACATCACCACACATGCAGGAGCTGCAGGTGGTGAAGTTCCCGAGGAGGAGGCCTTTTCTGTACAGAAGAATCTATTGTGACGCACGGGTGACCTCCACTGTACAAATGTGCTATGCTTCCAAACTTGTAGAAGGTTAGCTATAGTCAGCACGTGGGGAGTAGGGATGATCTGTATTTTAAACTATGAGACACACTAACATTTGAGCAGGAAATGAGCATTTTGGAAAGCCAGCTATCTGGAAAACTATTTTCTAAGAGGAAAAATACATTTTTTCCTCATTAATCCAAATCGGGATTGGTGTTACTGAGAAGGTAGTGGCTAAATTCAAGGAAGTGGAACTGAGTAACTGCCTATCAACTGCTAGCAGAGAAAAACCAATGTAAACATGGAATAGGTTTGGTAAACAACAGTAAGTTTGGGAAATCCAAAGGGAAGTCATTTCAATAATGAGGACTCGCATCGCCCTAGAATCCAGGTCAGAGCTGAGCTGCCAGGGCTGACAATGAGGATCCGGACTGGGGCGCAATCACAGTGGTTATTGATTTTCAGGCTTTCCTTACATCAAGCAACAAGAGCATCTCCGGGAACCATGAGCTCTCCCCTCCTTTCTCTGGCAGGGAAAAACTACCTAGTGACAGAATGGCCACATCCTGTTGAGTGGTATGTATGCCTTTAAATCGATAGGTCACCCGTGTGGAGTCTGCCCCCAAGAAGCATGCGCAAGTGACACAGACCTGACCATGGCCCCTGGATGGCATGGAGGAGGGCAGGCAGCAAACAACAGTCCAGAATGAGTGAGGACAGAGCAGCATTGGCTTAGACAGTACGGAAAGAACAAGCAGCCAGGGCAGCAGACAGCACTATTAGACCATGAAGCGGTGCTCCTTCCCATCATGGGCCATAAGGATAACATTCCGGTTGGAAGTCCAGATGAGGCGGGCCAGCCTGAGGGCATTGTGTGAGCCAGGCGATGCTGGTTGTACTGGAGGTACCTGGTAGGTCTTAATGCAGCGCAGCTGAGGTGCCGAGTTCAGCATGCCAATGCTTCCCAGGAGTGATGTGTTCATCTGTAGGGACAGGGACGCACATGTCAGTTTAGACTGCTTCCCTCTTCCTCCAAAGACAGTGACTTATTTCTTCTGCCCACTGTTTCCTCCTGAATGGTAATTCACATGTAACTTTGAGTTATTCTAATGCTAAATGACTCCTCTCAGTAGATTTCAAATTGGTGTGATGCCATTTATGTGAACACATAAACCTTGAGAAATTTTACTTTGTGAGCAGAACATGACAGAAGAGAGCCCATTGATCTTGAGGAAAAAAGCTAAATTATAGCTGCTAACAAAACAGTTCAAGTTAGACAATATGTGGTTTGTAATTAGCTGAGGAAAGAGAAGTACAACCATGCTGTGGCTAGAATGAGAGCTGACTGGGCCACACCTAAGCCCCATTCCCATCATCAACCACTATTGCTCCCATTTGCCTTTTCAAATGCTTTGGAAAAACATTCCGTGTATGTATATATTTTGTGTGTGCGTGCATGTGGTTGAGGTCAGAGGTTCATGTCAGTTGTCATCTGCAATCACTCTCCATCTTATATATTGGGGCAATATCTCTCCCTGAACCTGGGCCTCACAAATTTAGCTTGTCTACCTAACCCACTTGCCCAGGGGATCCCCTTCCCCTCCACACTTTCTCTGCCTACTAATTGCTGGATTTTCAGAGGAGCTACCACACCTGCACAGCATATATGTAGGTGCTGGGGATCCAAACTCAGTTCTACAGTGTGCTGTGGGAGCTCCTTTTGCTCCTTCAGCCAATAGCCTTTAGGATACCAGTCCACTTGGGCATGGTCTCTTATACTATAAATGCAGCTGTAATCATGCGCTCCCTCTCTTGCTTCCTGCTGCTAGACTCTGTACCTGTTCCCCGTTCATGCAGAGGACTGTGATCTAGGACAGTGACCTGTAAGTCGCCCCTAAATAAATAACCCTTTATTATTCATAATTCTGAACTAGTGTGGGATTATTTTGTGACTTCCACCATCATCAGTGCTTTACCCACTGAACATCTCAGTCCTCAGCTCCTGCTCACTTTTAAGAGAGAACCCAGAAGCACTTTCACCCCACCGCTCTGCTACCCTACTAAGGAGAGTATGTTTTCCATGTGTACTGACAACACCATTTTATTGCTTGGACATTTTTGCCTTTTTGATGATTTCCTGAGTTGGATTAACAATGTGATTTTTCTGAACCCATTCACAAAAAAGAAGACAACATAAAAATTATAGATCATGAGCAACTATGTAATTAGATGAAGGCATTGAATATCAAATGGTTGTTGTCTAAGTGGGTTGGTTTTGGAGCCACTGAATTTGAAGGTTTCTTGAAGTTCTAAATATTACTTTGACGACTTCAATATGCATTATTTGTGCTACCATAAATCACAGAGAGAGCATTCTGAAAACTGGAAGGAAGCCTTGAAAATAATCTTCTTCCTCTGAACTAATATTCATTTCCTATTCCTCTGGTGAATAAAGCTTCATCTACATGGATCACATGCTAGTTCTGTGGGCAAAACATGCCTATCATGACCCACCTGCACGAGCAGCTGAAATCCTAGCAGATCTTGGGACCTTTAAGATGTGTTATTGTGACACTATGCTCTGAATTTGGATCAGCACAAAATACAGGCCATTCCTTTTCCAGCCCTTCTTGGGAGCAGGATGGTGTCAGAGGGCGTAAATCATGGCATCTCTAGCAGGCCGTGTGCAGGCCCCACTGACATTTTCACAATTTAAATCATCTTGAGTAATAACCCTTTTAAGATGACTAATGTTACTGATTTTCCTGCATTAATAATAGTGCCGAACACAACACGAGAGGTGAAAAAAATCACTAGTGTACGAGGTCACATTTTAAAGCAAATGTATGGTCATCGTTAACTCTTTCTGCTAAAGTTCAGTTCAAGATAAGCAGTACCTCACCTGTCAACCCTCCAAGGTCTCTTTTCTGCTTTCCTTTCCTCTTTTTCCTGAAAAACCTTTACACTAGATAAAAATCTAAGCCTCACTGCCTCATGGAGGCGTCCCACTGTTGAACATGTCAGTCACAATGGTGAGCCCGATTAGCTGGTGTCACATCTACAAAACCTACTGGTATACAATTAGTCCTCTGATAAAACAGAGCTAATTGAACTAGGAAATTTTTGGTTACAATTAACTGGCATTAACAGGTGTACTGTGCTTTAAAAAATATGATTTCTCACTTGATAAAGAGCTATGAAGTATTTTTCATTCCTTATGGATCTCTTTGAAAATATGTATGAAGCTTGCTATCGGCTGGTGGCTGAAGATGCAAAGGGCATATAATAGGTTCGGCTATGTATGCCTCAATGTAGCCATCAAAGGAAATGGACTGAGAGCTGAAGGATGCGAGCACCTTGCAGAAAGGCCATAGATGGGCAAATCTTATGAAAAAGCCACCACTATATCTGGGTGTGATAGGCTGAGTCATCCCTGCTCTGTTCAATGCTTCCACTGAATGGCCTTCCAACCTGGAACAGGTATGCCGAGTTCCCGAAGGCAAACACTGTTAGAGCTGTGCTGATGAAGACTCATGTGCTCACTGGTTTCATTTCTCTACTGACCACGCCTCCTACACCCCTTCAAATGAGGATTGGTCTGAGTTTCCAGAATGAAGGTTAATTTCCACTGAAGCAATGACCCATTCTGCTAGTCAATGTTATTTTTGTAATTCATTGATGTCTGGCTATAAACTATGCTAAACTCAAGGAAACTTAAACTTTGAATGAAAGCTACATGGAATTACTTTTAGCAATAGTAAGCATTTTCTCTAATTAGGACATTATAAATATGACATATGAAAATTTAAATAAAATTATAAAAAGAAAAAATCCTCCAAACCTTACTTTCTTGTGATAATCACTGCCAGCATTTTGATAAACCTTTGAACATCCCAGTTCACTCATGTACCCTGCATACACATGCACAATGCATGCACCCACACAAACCATGTATGCACACACAATCACACACACCTGGCACTAATATACAAATTGTACACACAATGATACACACACACAATGAATGTATGTGCACACTGTGCACACACATATCATATGTACTCTCAATCAAGGAAGCACCCTGTACGCATGTGTACACTTCATGCATATACTACACACACATATCACATGCATACTGTATGCACACATAATACACACACACACAGATCTAAGAAACAGGCTCACATTGAAAAGCACTTTTATAATCTGCTTTCTCAGTTCAACAACGTGATAAGGAAATCATCATGATAATTACAACAGATTCACATCCCTGTTTTTGAATGGCTGAGTAGCACTCTACTGCATGATGGAGTAAATATAAAGAAACCCATCCCTATGCAATTTATTAACATTTTTGAAAAACAAGATTTACTTGTTAGGTGGTATTGGTAATATCTGCATGAGAGAATTAAGGATGTTTTCATTACCAAATTTTTCTCCCTGGAATACCAAATAGGTATACTGCAGTGAAATATTCAAACTGTAGGAAAATGGTTTATTGCTGCCATATTTAACAATTAATTATATAGAGTGACTAAACTCCAACAGTGGCTTCTCCCTTTCCTTCAGAAAGATGCATAACAACACTAGTTATGCAAAGATTATTTTCTGAACAGAAAAACACACACAGACAGATATAATTCATCAAAATAGAAATGTTTTAATGCCTTCCCCAAAGTAAGCAATACTGCATACAAACCTTTTACTGAGTCTCACTTGAGTAATTACCCAACCAATATTTCTCATTAACACTCATTTCTCAGCAAAGATTTTACAGTTGATAGTTTTAGTAAGACTCTGTATTAATAAGACTTCATTAAGTTTTCAAAATATATTATAGTACACTTCCTGGAATGATCAGAAGTCTTCTCAGACACCATTAGAACTGAGCAGCACGGATCTATGCCAGTGGAGCAGCAGTGGATTTGCCCACTGCACTTAGACTCTCTTTAATTCCAGCAGAAGCCACTATAATCCAGGAAGAGCTGTCCTTGGATTTTCTTGAACAAACAGAATGATCTTTTTTCATGCCTGCCATTTAAATTTGGACACTGGGTGGGGTACAACTCAAGCAATGCAGGAGCTGGCTGCACCTTCAAGTCTGATGCTGTTTGGGAGTGGCTGGGCTGTCTAGTGCCCTTGCACATGCAGATGGCACCAGGCAGCCTGTGAAGCAGCGGACTTGTGGAGCTGTGTTCACAGGCTCAGATGTTCTTGAAAAACCTAGAAATGTCAGGGAGCCAGCAGAGAGGGACTGGAAAAGGAGTCAGAAACATACCATCTAGTATACGGTCTAAGCCTCCAAAATACGAAAGAACATTAGATAAAAAGGTAGCAAGAGGTTCTGACAGATTGTAAGGTGTCACATTTCAGTAGGATGTTGTTAATTAAACAATTTATTATATTCATTTTACATCCTATTAGCTATTGATTTTTTAAAACCATCATCAAGTTGTGTTGAAGACTTCTCAAAATTTTAATTCATTTTTCAGCTTTCAAAGCAATATGCTTGTCTTATGTAGTGCATTTGTATCTTCTGAAAATGAAATTATATTTTTCTAATTGTCAGGACTAAAGGGAGTTAAAAAGAGGAGGAAATGGTGTCAGTTAGTAGTCTCCTATAAAAATTAGTTGGTCAAAATTAGTGTTTTGTTTAATTAGTTCAATTAGTTTTTTTAATTTAGTTCAAAACTAAATATGTATATATAATATGTAATTATATATTATTATAATTATAGTATACATTATAATTTATATAGAACATACTATATTATATATGACATATGATAAGATATTTAATTATATATTTATTTTGAATTATATTTAATTTTTTATATTTAATATTTAATTAATTTTATATATAAACACAATTAAATGTGTGTATTTTTTTCATGAAATGTCAGATAAAGATATTCTTAGTCTTTTTTTTTGAGACAAGGTTTCTCTATAGCTTTGGTGCCTGTCCTGGAACTAGCTCTTG
>LOEQ01000054.1:1078277-1091938 GCA_001685075.1 Bramus lutescens | reverse complement strand
TATTAACCAATGAAAGTAACACATAGACAGATGACCCTCCTACATCAGCTCAGACTGGCCTTGACCTCTCTGTAGCCTATGCTGGCCTCAAACCCACGGCCCAGCTGCTTCAAGTGGCCATGCCTGGGTTCCTGAGCAAACCTGAAGAGGTAGCACATGGAGGCTGCACTATATCACGCCAGCCCCTACAACAACACTTGCTAAAAGCTTCCACTGGTGAGTTCTTAGTTTAAAATGGATTGATATTTTTAAAAGCAGTTATTTACAAAAGTATGTTATCTCTCAAACCTAAAAACAATCCTTTCAAATCTGGCAAAACAGGAAGATGTGAACAGTAAATCTATAAACCAATAAAAAGAAATTGTTATTTCAAAATGTGAAAAATTATTTGTGATTTGATGATATGAAGCTTAAAGGCCAAGATCCTTTTCCTGTCTATCCTTTTAACAGTGAAGCTCACAGATACTTTACAAAGTAAAGTATGTAATGGACAGAATGAGCTTCGTTATAGTTCTCAGAGGCTAGCTTTATCGAAATGAGGTTCGTTCAAGTATTTTTCATTATCTCTAACTAATGGAAACATTCAAATTAACTTCAGCAAAAAGTAATCATTCTCTCTCTTTGTTGCTATATTACCTTGTATGCAATAATAGTAGTTACAGATATTAGAAGTTGGTCTAGGAAACACCTATATTATTCTCTTTTCTAAGAAAATAAATTCTGCCTTTCCAGGTCTCTAAACTTTTACAAAAAACGGAATAAAACACATGTGGCACAGAGGAATTGTTAATGGTGATTCTGGATTGGGAAACATGTAGGTAGTAGCAACATCCAAAATATTCTGATATTAGTACAAGATAGAAAACCCTAATATCGACAGAAAGATCTATGCTTAAAGAAAAGCATTTAAATATATCTTCTAGTGAAAGTAAATCTTTCAAAATAGCTAAGAAAGATTTTACTCAAAATGCTAACATACCTAGGACATCCAGACAAGGATAACCTTAAAATATGTACAATCCTAAATTGTACACTTCTAGAAACCATACTGTCTACTGTAATAAGAAAATTTGGTAGTAAGCCATAGAATATTCATGTATTAGAAAACTCAATGTATCAAACTTAATTAATGCAAGATATTCCTGGTTAATGAGCCTATTGTTTCAGAATTAATTTTGTATATGTCATTTCAAATTTCATGTTAACAACAGATACAAAACCAGCACTGACTTCTTAATGTATATCAGAATGTACACTGTGTGTATGCTCTTGCTATAGAGGGGCTACTAAAAGTACACATCACAGAGCCCTAAAATAGCTACCCTTTATCCCACATATAATAAATGTTCTCCTGAAACATTGTGGTGTTTGAAGGCTGAATCCATTGACTCCCAGAGCTGAGAAGCAATAAGATAGTATGTTTTATTATGAGTGTCATGGAGACGGTGTGAAAAATCAAGAGCCACAGGCAGTCAGCAGCAATGGGTCAATACAGCTCCCAGAGACACTGTGTAGATAATCAACAACAAGGCCTGAGGTTCTCTGCACTGCACACAGCTGAAGGGCAAATCGATAGAGCCAGGGGAAGGCCACTGCCCTGCTCTACTTCCCACAATACACTGTGGCGACTTGAGGAAAACACTCCCAAATGAAAATAAAGCCAATGCCGGGTAACTAACAACCCACTCTTAATACATTCATACATTGTTCATCTCAGCTTCCCAAAATTCCAAACAGATTTCAATATACAGTCTGCATAAAACAATGATACCCCAACACAGGAAAACAAAAAAGATACTTTCCTTATGGGACCAGGACAGAATTAGGAAAACATAAACAGGGCAAATGCAGTCTCATGGAACTAAAATTCAAGCAAAATTTTTGGGAATACAAGAAATCTATTTGGAGATTGTTCTATCTTGGCTTTGGGGTCTACTATTGATAATATCCAGGCTGTGCCACGCTCACCGCAGAAGGGCACAACAGTAGAAGCATGACAAATTTTAGAAACTGTAAATTACATTTGAATCACGTTCTAAAAAAAAAATAAAGCAAAGTTCCACTGTAATGTAGTCCACTGGTTCTGAGAGCAACGTTTTGACAACAGTGTTTGTATCTGACACCTCGTTAAATATATGGTGCTAATATTTCATGCTTTTCAGTAAAAATGTCTGAGTAGAAATATGTTGATTTATGATTTCTCAAGAAAAGGGTGATCTGTCACATCCATCATGAGGAGTTAATTACTAGGAGTTATTTCTAAGTTCCTATGTGCCGAAGGAAAAAAGAACCTGGGAAATATTTTAAGGCTTGTATTTGTTATTCAAATTTAAAAATTTTTAACTCATGATTCCATGAAGTATTCAAATGCGCTCTAGATCAAGCCCCGAGTAACTCCAAATGTTTCTCCAAAAAATGTTCCAGGGTTATGTGTGCTACGTGCCTATTGTGCCAAAATCAGAAGCACCTGAAACAAAGAAAACTGCCCTGCGTAGAATGGCATGCGAACGAATGTGGGAAGCAGAGCAGCAATCTCCTCCGGCATTTTAAAAGCATGGCATCTTATCTGCCCAGCCCTGTAGCAAGAAAATTCCTTGTCTGCCTCTCTGTCTCTGCTCTCTGTTTGCTGACTGTTACTTTCAGGTAGTGAGGAAATGACTATCTGCCATTTAGTGAGATGTGGAAATGCTTCTATGAAAATACTCCAAACTTGTGTTTTGCAACTATGAAGACCATGAATTAAAAAAACCCTTACTTGTTGATGTTTATTATATTTTAGTTTCTCAGAGGACGATAGAGCTTTATCTGTAGGCTCAATTATTGGAATCTGATGTGTATAAAGTAAATTTTAGACTTTAGGTCATGGTGAGAGTACTTATAAATCATCCACTCTGAGCTGTTCTTGATGTAATAAAGTTAAAAGCAGGTTTCCATTTTGAAAAGTTATATTACATTATCTGGTTTCTATGACAACAAAATTGCAGTATGATATCAAACTACAGAAAAATCATGGCTTTTTTTTTTTAAGGGAAGTTGACCTCTAAAAGTAGTTTAAAGCTTTAAAATATTTACTTATGTAGAACTAATGTAAAAAGTAATCCTGGAAATGCAGGAGCAGCTTCATTATCCCCGCTGACAGTTCAGACTTAGATAGGTCTAACGGCATGAAGAGAGATCCTATCTAGTGCTAGGTTCTCTCCCTGTCCCCCCACACTGCCTGCTAGTCGAGACTTTGTGTTGAACTATTTAGTTGTCGCCTGTGTGTCAGCTCTCCTTGTAATCAGCTTGCCTCAATCCTGCTGCTGTCCTGCAACAGAGGCATGTATGATCAGGCAGCGGTTGGATCTGCATGCTCTTCTCTCATTGGCTGAGGAAGGTGCTCTGCAATGACACACTCTAAGACACACAGGAATTTCAGATGTTTGCTTCCAAAGCCAGAAACATTTTGCATGGAGCACCCAAGAGAGCATCGGACACTGTGGCACCATGGCAGCACCAATTCTTCGTGTAATTCCAAATTAATTCCAAATTAAGAATAACTTGCAATTCATTTCTATGGCTATTATGTTAGCAGATTAAAGTCCTGGGTTCCAATTGTGTTTGGTGGGATATTTTAAAGTTCCATAACCACTTGATCAATCCAGGTGATTTTAAATCAATGCCAAAGCCAGACAAGGGCTGCTGCAAACAGCTCTGTATTTGCTTTATGGAAATGGCGGGAAGCCGGAGAATAGCTCTTCCTGCGTTGAGATGCAGAATCATGAAAACCATTCGAGTCTGTGAGGTTACTTGTGTTACTTGTGTAAAAATTCACAAAGTGGACAGAAAGGAAGAGGAGTGGATGCAGGGTGGGAGGGAGGGATTGGAGAATGTGCCAAGGAAGAGAGGAGGGAGGGGAAACTGTGATCATGTTGGGAAAAATAATTAATTAATTAACTAATTAATTAAGAAATAAAAAAGCCAGGCTTTCTTTATCCTCTAGTCTTTATGGATAAGCTCCTTCAAAGAGTGGCTTGTACAGCCTGCCTCCCACTGGCTCCTGTGCTGCCAGACTTTCCATCATCCCTGGACCAAGTTTCCTCTGTGAAGAGTGGTAACCATCTCCCTTAGAGCTGTTCTTTATCTTACTTGACACGCTTTTCATAACACTCCCCCTCTATACACACCTGTGGATCTGAGACCCATCTGATTTTCTCCACTTCCTCAGACCACCCAGTCCCACAGTTTCTCTCCTACCCACCTTAGATGCTGAAGGTTTTCATGAAGAGAAGGTGACAGTGTTCTATGTTCATGTGGTCATTCTCTAAGTACACAAACATGCTATGAGGTCTTCATTTTGACATCTGGCCCTGAAATGTCTTCTCTGTGCTCCAGAGCCATGCAAGCAGCTATATATAAGTCATCTGTTCAAGACATATCTGGGCTAATATCAAAGTATAAACTCTTGGTTTTGCTACTCCTTACGCCACAGATCTGCTCTTCCAGTGTCTCCTATCCAATCACTTGCGCATGCCCAAACCTGGAATGTTCTCAAGGCCTCTCTCTTAAGTACTGTGTCACAAGTTAGACATTATTTAGGCCGGTCTATTTCTCTCTAGCCTGCACTTACTAATCTAGGCTGCTACTCTCTCTCTGGACTAGAATACTTATGAAATTTCCACTTTTTCCTTACATTCGCATAACAGCAGCCAAAAGGAGCTTTTACAAAAGGTAATTTAGGTAATCACATTTGTCTGAAACATGGCTAAAACAATGGTCCCTCGTCGCATTAAGAATGATACAAAAAAAACCTGGCTCTGGATCATCTCCTAGACAGGCAACTCAGACCCTCCCTTTCCAATTAACTTCTTCAATGATTTAACCTCTTCATAACTCAAGGCTTTTGAATGTGCTTCTCTTCATACTTGTGTAACTCATCAACTTCATGTAACTTAGTGGAGCTTTGAGTTCAAGGCTATTTCTCCAGGAAGGTCTGATGTCATCCTCTCTGATCTCTTGTTCATAGTTCTCTGGTAGCAATACCACAACTGCTGGAATGAGAATGAGTGTCTGCCAGAGGCTTACACATGGGAACAACAGTAGCCTAGGGAAGGCTATTACAAGATGCCTTTTCATACAGAAGAGGTTGAGTGAGGGGGTGGGATGCTCAGAAACTTGTAACAGTCTCCAGTTCTGTAATGGAATGACCAGGGAACAAGCCTGAAGCCTCTCCACTTCTCATACGGATCTCAAAGCTGAAAAGTGCTCTCTGTAGAGACAAGTCCCCTCTAGCCCTCTGTCATGACGGTTTGGTAGAGAAGCCTCAGCAGAGAGCTGTAAATGCTAGCAGGGCAGAGCCCTGGCTGTTGGCTGCAGAGGGCCTCCGGTGGGTGATTCTCTTGCAAAATCTTGGTGCCCAGTATCTTTTACAAGATTAAGGATATGTTAAGAAACTAAATGCTTACATCCCGGCAGTGTCATTGGCTTTAGAACTTCAATGAGCACAGCAGCCAAAACTACTCTATCCTACTTCTCTCTCTGGAGAAAGCACGAGTTGTCTCTTCCCATGCATCCAGCACTAGTACAGTGGTAAATAATTTGAATGGATACTTCAGCAAGGAAAAAGATCCCGCCAAATGGGAGAGACAAACAGATCCTCAATTCTACACTTTATTTGTATTCTGCAAAAAGTCCCAATTAGAGGCTGAACTACAAGAGGCTAACCAGATGACCATGACTCTTCAGTATGTTTTCTATGAGTGATTTTATCTGCTAGAGGTTCTCTTCAATTGTAATCTGAAAGAACTGAAAAAGCACCAGCAGGGAAACTGGTAAGAAAAGAAGGCTAGGAGTTTCCTGGCTTCAAGCTCTAGTGAGCAAGTCAGTACAATGGAAGGGGAATATACTAAGTGCAAAAGGAAAGCCTAGAGATGGTAGAGCCAGATGAGCTTGGGACAGAGAGAAATATCTGGACAGAAAGGAATAACCAAAACCTTAATTATATCCTAAAATTTCAATATTTTTAGGTAACATTTTAAAGACTTAATTAGGGTATGTAGCTCATGATTTCAAATGTTACTTACCTTCTTGAGTAATTTTTATCGTAGGGGAGCACTGGGCTCCACATAAACCTTCTGTGTTGTTGCTACATTATTTTTTCAACGATAATAAAACATATCTCAAATTCCAGTCATCCTAAGCTCCATTTTAGTCTATATGATTCCAGCTAGAAGTCATTTTTTTTGCAATTCCTGAAATTACTTGATTTCATAGACCCTGAGGACTGAAATATGAGCTCAATAACGCACATGCTAGTTTACCCACACCATAGCCTACTTTTTATTCAGTATAAACAGAGTTTCTAACCTCAAGCCTGCCACAGATTTACCTAGAGGTGTTCTACAAGATGTAGATGCTGTGCATCTCTGCCTTGTGGGTTCTGAATCGGGTTTGGAAAGAACAATGCTGAATCTCAAGGCCTAGAGAATTAATGGGAAATTAACACTTAGATGGCCAGGCACACTACATACATCCCTACATAAAGGAGACATTGGCTTTGTTTTATAACATGATTATTTTCTCTTGAATGGTCTTTGTAATTTTCAAAAGTACTTTCATGCATTTGTGTGATGCACCTGAATTTTCTGGCCCCATTTTATTTTTTGTAAAAATAAGAATGTTGGATAAAATTATTTCATTCTCTAGAAAGATTGTTTTGTGCTTGACATACAGTTGGCACTCAGGGTATGCTGAATGACTGCATTGCATACCCGATTACTGCACAAAAACAGTCTCAGTTAATATTGCAAGTCTACAAACAGGATTTTAGATCTAGCAACTTCAGGCTCAGAAAATTAAGTAGTAAGTTAATGAGTGGGCTTAAGAGTAAATTTCCTGGGTCCTCCTTGGTGTTGAAATGCGGGATTAGATAGAGTAAAGGACATGCTTGTATTCCACATTCATCACACTCCCAAAGAATGACAAACTGCTGTCTGTGTATAATGGCATGTAAACTGCTACCTTTTTTAACCTCCGACTACTGAAGAGGCAGTAATTCCAGAAGCTTGATATATGTTTCTATAAGCAGTATATCTGTGTGAGTTATAGTCATGTCATGGTAGATTTAGTGTTGTAAGTTTTAATTCATCTCTGACAAGACATTTACATAAATTTCAGCAACACAGTAACAGTGCCATATGCTGGGTGTTCACCCATGGAACTGCAAAGGGACGTGTGGAAGATGGTCCTCTCGCTCCAAAGGACCACATTCAATAAATGTGAAGAAGGAACACCTGGTTTGCTTTGATGGCCATTCCACTGAGGGGTCTTTGCTTCTCTCATTCTTTGGAGTAGATGATGCTTAGACTACCTTGCTCTGAATAGTAAGTATTCTAGATTAGGACAGTCTCCTCACAGGACAGCAGATATAAGCTTCAAAGTGTGGCCACACAGCTGGGTGGAGGGAGAGGCAACTGAAGGCTCACAGGGCAGGCCTGAGCCTTCTCACTAGTCATTGGCCAGGACACTGAGTGGGTAACTAAAGGGGAAGAGCCAAGTCTCCAGCATACACCCTGAACTCTGCCCTCAGTGCATTCTTTCTGTGTGCCTAAGGGGAATCTTCTGCTGTGTTTATTATTAATGTCTATTAATCTTAAGATGTTTCCTATGGATATGTTCTTTGGTTTAATGACTGCCTAAACAAGAGTCAAGCAAGGAAGACACCAATAGACGTGCCAAAGTGGACCAGGGAAAGTCCATTAGGTCTCCGACTATAAAGAACTACGGGCAACTAAGGAATACTAAGAATGAAATAGTCTTCCTTAGGGAAGAGCACATCAATTGGCCAGCTGTGAAAACATACACACACAAACAACATTATACAGAGGATGGGGCTATATTTAGTAACACACACACATGCACACATATATGCATGCACACACACATACACGCACACTGTTGATCCTGAAGTGCACATCATGATCCCACCCTCCTGCCGCCAGCCTTCTTCCCCTCCTCCTCTAGTTTGCTCAGACACTCCTACATCTTTCTCCTAGGCATTCCAAAATCCCGACAGCTTCTGCAAGGCATCATAAGCTAAATGATGCTTCCAAGCTTCTGCTGATATTTCATCGCCTGTCTGCAATGAATGTCCTTCCCCTCAGGAAGCCACATGAAGAACACCTCCTCATGGATCAGCTCTGACCATACGGCTTTCAGAAGTTTCTTCCTGCTCTTGACCCTTCGCTGGGCTGCCCTCGCGACCTATGAGGTTCACTGCAGCACAGGGCATTTTCACTTTGTCAGCCCTACCTGACTGTAAACACAGATGCCCGACAAATAAGCCAGTGCTTTCTGTGTGCTGGAACACCACTTTACCCTTCTAGCCATCACGTGTTGCCAGCAGAAGGACAGACAGAATTGCTTCACTAACTTTAGCAGTAGTGAGGCTCTCTCTTCTCCCTGTTTCTGCCAACCTAGCTGGACCACCTATGAGGCATGCCAGTTAATTCACTCCTTTCTTCCAAATACTGTGCCTTAGAGCTAAAGTTAATGCTAGTTGAAGTTGCCTATGTAACTTACATAGTTGTATTAAACACAGAAAATCATACAGTAAGCAAGAGAAGAGGGATTTTTAAAGGAAACAGGTTTAAAACATAAAATTAGGTTTAAATGAGATGACTGTAAAAGATCAGGGCAAAGTATGAACATCTAGGATTATATTTTGCATTTTTAATCATATTTTATTGATTTACTTTGGATACAGAAGTAGCATGCTATTGCAAGCATGTGGTGGTCAGAGAAGACATGTAGGCATCAGTTCTCTCTTTCTACCTTGTGGGTCCTGGGGACTGAACTCAAGTCATCAGGCTTCTTGGTAGGGTCCTTTACCCACTAAGTTATCTTGCCAACCTGTTCTGTAAGTGCTTTTAATTTCTTAGCTCACTCTAAGAAAAGAACTCAGTTTGACTTAGCTAGAAAGTCATCTTAAGAACACAAACCAGTAGGTCTATATAGAAAGAAAAGTCCTTGGTCATGTATTAGAAGATATGGGAAATGAAATTATATATGACACTAAATTAAAATGCAATGTTTAAAATTTGTATCACTTTACATAATTCTATGCTTGAGCAGTAGTTTTTGATTGATGAAGCAGTCTCTGGACTAACGAATAGACCCAGGGTTTTAGATACCTATATGCCTTGTCTCTAACTATACCAGGGCTCCATTAGGAGCTACCAATTCTTGACAAAACTCCTCTAACAACTCCTACAACCTATCATGAACAATTGCTAAGTTAAACCTTATTTTAATATCCTTACAGAACAGGAGTAGATATAAGGAATATATGGCAGCGAATCCTGAATACACACAATGGGCAGTTGGCCTCTGTATCTGCAGGCTTTGCACTCATGGATTCGAACAGTTTGGGGATAAAGATAATCTAAAAGCTAAGACACCACATCTGTGTTCTATGGGATGGTAGACTTTTTCATTATTCCTTTCACAATACAGTCTACCAACTATTTACACAGTGTTCACAGTCTACACGATAGCATGAATAATACAGAGATGCCCTAAGTATAGGAGATGATATGCATCTGCTGAATGCAAATGCTATACCATTTCACATAGACTCCAGAATCTGATGATCCCAGACCATGAGGGAAAACTGCACTATGGGTCAATTATTTTAAGATTATTTATACAAGGAAAATTTTATACACACACATATACAACATGTACATTTCTACTTTAAAATATTAATTCTTCTTTATGTGTATGACTGCTTACATATAAGTATAGGCACTATATGTGTACAACACCCATGGAGGTCAGACAAGGGCATTAGATCCCTGGTAACTTATATTGCAAAATAGTTGTGAATCACCTCATGGCTGCTGGGAATCAAACCCAGGTCCTCTCAAAGAACAGCAAGTGCTCTTAACCACTGAACCATCTCTCCATCCTTAATTTTATATTTATATATGGAAATGGAGGAAGAAAATGGCAACATGGGGACTTGAATGTTACTAAGAATTGGGAATGGAATGATGAGAATACTCAGAATTGAAAGATATTTTAAGTCAGGTAATCATAGCACTTGGAAAGCTGGGGCAGGAGAACTTCTGTTAGTTCAAGGCCATCCTAATCTACATAATGAGCTCCAGATCAGCCTGGGTTATACAGTTAGACTCCGTCTCAAAAAAAAAAAAACACCAAAAAACAAAAACAAAAACAAAAAAGAAAAAAAAACAAACACAAAAAACCCCAAACTTAAAAAAGAAAAAGACTTTAGTCTACTCAATACTTTTTCAAGGAATTTGAAGTTTTTTTGCAACCACTGGGTTTGTCAAGAGCAAGGTTTTGCTAAGGATTTAATTTTCTCTATTGGTGCAAAGTTATTGGTTCACTAACATTCCGAGCCTGATGCTGATATGAGAAATAGGGTAAGAAAAACAATCGTCACTTAGAAATATTATGTTAGGATATTGAAAGTTTCAGAACAGAGTCTAAGATCCAGCCCTGTTTGGGGGAACCTGTTTCTTTTCGTAGAGGTTCTTCTCTAAATAGTACTTCACGGTTCGAACAAGAAGCCTACTAGGTAATTCTTCAAGGGTGTCAGGCAGCCATTGTGTTCTCCAGCCATTCATCTTATTATCGTCCTGATGCTATATTGCCGGTTGTTGCTCCAGAATGTCATAGGAAGCACCTGCCATAAAAGCAGCTCTGAGAGAGCAAGGAGGAAATACTTAAAATGTCAACTATAAGCATTAAAGAAGCATCAATCTCACCATCCCTTAAGGTCCATTGCTCCTCCTAACTAGAAGTCAAACTGTTGTTATCCTCACGGACAATTTAGTGTCTTCCAAACATCTGTCCTTGTAGGTGTGCCAGCCAGCCTGTCTGTTCAGACTTGAGCATTAGCTTCCTTTTGCTATCTACTACTTCAGAGTGCTTGCAATAATTAAGTGTATTTTAGAAAACTCGTAAGGGCTTATTTTCATAAAACACTATAAATCCCACACCTAAAACACAGAGCAAGCTCACCAAATCCCCCATTCTTATAAATACTATTTTAGTTAATGGAAAATGTCAGTATTCAGCTATCTCCTTAGAACGTAGCTAACATTATACAACTCATTACCAAAACTATGCCGACTAAGCATTTAATAAGTCACAGGTAAGATGTGTCTCCCCTTGTACACTGGAACCACGCTTGTCACACGTTCAACTCCTAGTGTAATGCCCTAGTCAGTACTGCTACAACATGGGCCACTTCCATGTGTGCAGGACAGCACAGGGGAGATTTCTGATAAGCAGGCTTTCTCTATGTATCCTAAACTTCTGGGCTTGTACATGTCACATCTCCTGCAGGGAATACAGTCTCTGCCACTCTCCCTCCTTTGCCTGAGTCCTCACTGTCTTTCCTGTGCAGGTCTCCTAAGATTCCTGCATAAATTTAGGCTAGTGTTCCTCCATGCTCTATGGGCCCCCTCCTTCAAAGGCTCATCACAACGCTTTAGCCACCAGTTGTTCCTGGATGGACAGACTCATTTACTTCGTGATTTCTTGCATGAAATATGCTGTCTAGCACAGTGGTAAACTATTTTATTTTTTTAAAAAATAAATAGAGCAAATGATAAATTATAAACTGATGAATAAAGAGTCTATTATCTAAGATGACAAACACTGGAAGCAAAACAGGCCAACTGTGGAGCCAGGGATGGTTCGGTGAACAAAAATGCTACCGCACAAGTTGGATGACTCAGAGTTTGATCCCCAGAATCCACATAGCCAGATGCAGTGGTGGGCCTCAGTAATCTCAACACTCCTATAGTGACAAAGGAGGTGGAGAGAGGAGAAAGGGCTAGAATCGCAACAGTTAGCTAATGTGTGGCATAGCAGCAGAAACAATAAGAGATTGTTTCAAAACCTGGTAGAAGAGACAACTCTTGAAAACAATGTTTTCTGGCTTCTATGTGTTTCCCTCTCTCTGTCTCCATCATTCATTGCATCAAACAAATTAAGAGAAAATCAGGTCAAGTGAAGTTTCATTTTTTAATGAGAATTTGTGTTCAAAAGTCATGCTGTAATTCACAAAAAATTTTGTTGAACTTGGGGGTCAGGTCCAGTCACCAGTTCTTAATATGCTAATAAAAAGAGCCAAGTTAATAGTGGAAACCAAAGAAAAGAGATTTATTCAAAGTGGCCAAATTGAGAAGAGGTACAAAGAGACCCAGAGAACCCCTCAAGCCTATCAGAGGTTCTGAAGTGAGGTCAGAGTTCAGAGGGACAAGTGTAAGCACATCTAAGTAATCCTGGTCAAGGTGTGGTCCCAACCACCATTGACTCATTATTTTCTGGGTTTCCATCTCATTCTGTAAGATTGTCTGAGAAGTTGTTAGAGCTGCCTTCAGGTCTCTTTGCAGGAGAGAAGTTCCCCTTTCCTTCTCCAAGCATTGGATTCCTGGGGGGAATTCTCAATTCTTTGGGGTTCATAGTTTCCAAAGTCTGATAGTCAATTTGAGAGACACGGGTGTCTCTGTGGAACATGCTCACTTCCTTTACTGGGGAAGGCTTGGAGAAAGTACTACTCATATACATGCGTGGGAAAACAGCTTCAAATGTTCTGGTAACCAAATGCACACATTTTTATGACTTAGTAATGTATATCTAGGAATGGTTACTAAAGATAATAAAATATGCATAAAAGTTACAAAGATGAAGATTTTTAGGGCTGTGAAACCCCTTTGTATGTCACAATCGTGGTAGAAATAGCCTAGGTGCATTTGTTCAAATCTGTCAAAACAGAACAGCAGGAGATGACCCCAATGCAAACTAGTGATTATGAAAAAGTCAAGCATAGGTTTATCAATTATAATTGTTGGGGCTTAGAAAAGATATCCCCCCCATATGCTGCTTTGGATGTAGATCAAAAATTTCAGAGGTTTTCCTAATAGTTCCTTCATCTACCCAAACAACAGGTCCATCAGCATACACATGGCCTTCAAAGTCTGTAGTTTCAAGGAAGACCCAACCTATGTCACCAAAGGAACAGTGAGCACCAATACTACATCCATAGTCCAGAGGAATATTGCCTTGACTGTTGTCTGCACTACAGATCATTTTCCATCCCCAATTAGTTACTCCCATTCAGGCTCCTACTTCTTTCTCTATTATGAAGATAAAGTAGCCCCAGTCATCAAGGCTGTCTGCAAGTTTTATGTTTTATATGACTTTCATATTTGTGTTCATGGTAATAAGTGGGCAAGTGTTGTCTCTTGCATCTACTGCCAATTTGCTTCAGAAGCTGCAACCACAAAACCCATGAGGAAGGTCGGGTCTTCCTTACAATACCAGGGAACCACTATGATGGAGGAGATGGCTAGGGTGGAGCCGTGCACTGTGAGAGAGTAGTGGATGCAGAGCAAACACCTCTGCCTTTAGTTTCATTCTGCCGCAAACCTAAAACTGTTTGAAAAAGTCTACTACTGGCAGTGTAGTTTCAGTCTACTCTGCACTACACAGCCTTCTCTAGCAAACAAAAGTCTACTACTGGTGGTATAGTTTCACAGTCTACTCTGCACTACACAGCCTTCTCTAGCAAACAAAAGTCTACTACTGGCGGTATAGTTTCACAGTCTATTCTGCACTACACAGCCTTCTCTAGCAAACAAAAG
>LOEQ01000054.1:1054506-1078241 GCA_001685075.1 Bramus lutescens | reverse complement strand
CTAGCAAACAAAAGTCTACTACTGGCGGTATAGTTTCACAGTCTATTCTGCACTTCACTGCCTTCTCTAGCAAACAAAAGGAAACAAATGCTCAACAACTGAATTAGCACTATCAAGTCTGGCATACTACAAACACTAACAAGGACTGCGGTGAGTAAGAAAGGAGGGCAGAGATGGGCAAGGAGCCTGGCAACTGTGTGACTTACGGATGAGTACAGGGTTAGAAGGACCAATGAATTCTAATAGAATAGTTCTAAAGGGAGAGCTAGCCACCATCAGCTCAGTGTGACCGGCCTCAGCATTACTCGACAGAAGTGCTTTACTGATGAGTAAGTGGCCCATGAGGTGACCTCCCTGAGTTAAGTTGCTTTGAACAATCTCAGTAAATAAAGCAAAGGCACATTTCCTGAAATCCAACTGTGATTATGACCACTCACCCAACAGATACTTTGAAAAACTCCTACGCAATTCAGGAGAGGACCAGGACATGGTAGAAAAAGATGGACCTACTAAATGAGACAAAGCTCAGGAGAGAGAGATGTGTGATGGCCAAAACAGGAAGGCTGAAAAGCTCAATGAACAAACCTGAGGGTGTAGTTTATGCTGCTAGAAGGGAAGACCCCCAGGTCCCCAGGTCTGCAAAAAAAAAGTTACAGCATGTAGCTGGGTGATTGTAGGATCATCACATTATGCCAGAAACAGGAAAAGGTCAGCTGGAAGGGGTGCTGTTAGGAAGCAAGAGCTAAAGGTATTCCTGAGGAAGTTAAACAGACCAAGTCTTAGGCTGGGGCCTGGCTGTGGACCTGATCTGTCTCACAGGGGATCCTCAAGCAACAATGATGTGCAAATTCTCAGTTCTGAAGAAGCTTGCAGCATACCGCTACTTCTCCTTTCCTCCCTCCCCTCTACCTTTAACCCTGTACAAGTTTGTGCTTCTTTCAAGCTTGCTCTATAGTAACATACTCCAATTTTAGGAACAGACTCCAATTCTAGTAACATACTCCAACTTTCAAACTGTGGTGACCTGAGCCGGGATGGGTGGAGTGGGACAGGAAACGTTCAGAGCTTACTATGTTAAAAAGAAGTGAGAAGCAGCTGGGTGCCTTTAATCCCAGGAGGCAGAGGCAGGCAGATCTCTGTTAGTTCAAGGCCAGCCTGGGCTACAAAAGCTAGTTCCAGGAAGACTCCAAAGCTACAGAGAAATCCTGTCTCGAAAAACTGAAAAAAAAAAAAAGTGAGACACTCTACTATACTTTGCGTACCTGAGTTAACTATAGAATAATACAACAGACACTTTAAAATATTACAAGATTTTGAATGTTTTCATTATAAAGAAATGATCAACTTTTGAAAACCCAGAAATATCTAATCTGATTTAAATATTGTACAATGTATATATATATATATATATGAACCAAAACATGACATGGTATCCCACTGATATATAAAGTTATATTTTTTAGGTATGTTCAAAACTAAATTTGATTGAAACCTGGCATGGTGTCATGTGTCTTCAACGCCAGCACTAGCAGAGGCAAATGGATCTCAGTGAGTCTGAGGCTAGCCTGGCCTAAACAGTGAGTTCCAGGCCAGCCAGAGATACTTAGTGAGATCTCTTTTCAATAAATAAACACACAAACAAACAAAATATGAAAGTTCTTAGAAGATATCCTGGGGACGGGCATATGGCACAAGGGGCAAAGGCCCTCGCTGCCAAGCCTGACAGCCTATGTTTGACCCTCAGAACCCACACTGTGAAAGGTTAGGATTGACTCCCTCAGATTTTCTCTGACCTCAACACATGTGCTGTGCCCGCTGCTCCCACACAAAGCAAATAAAGGTTTTTTTTTTTAAAGACATTTTGGAAATGCTGTTTGAAGAATCCTTTTTGAAAGAATCATATAAAAACACAAAACTTAATCTTTAAACAAGCTTCAGAGTGTTTGTTTTCAATGAGAGCAAAGAGGGAAGCAGTATGGTATCATAGTAGACTGAAGAGAAAACACCTATTAGAGTTCTCAACAATTAGGGAATGGTGCATGCTCTATGCACAATAGCCACACTCAGAGGCATCCACAGAGAAATGCATTTTGCATTCAAACAGCATCCTTTACACTTGTCTGAAACCTGACCCTTTTACCTCTAGTACTTGCTATCCTGTCTCACGATTACTTCATGGCAGGTTAGAAAGGAGACTTTGAGGGGGGCATTAGATTAGCAGTTTATTACATGGAAGAGATAACCGGCACTGTTAGACATTCCTACCGTTTTCTTCTATTCCCTCTGCACAGTGTGAAACCAGCAATACTAAATGTTATACTGAAACAGGGAAAGGTACGACATGGCACTTTCTCAGTGAGCATCAAGCACCCTGGTAAAAGAGGACCTTGGCAGAATTTAGCCCTGGCTTTGCTGTCAGCTAAGGGTATGACTCTGGAATAGGGTGATTGAAGGCACTGAGCTTCAATTTCCTTCATGCCCAAATGGGGACATACCTGCCCCTTCTCTCCACTGCATATATCCAGAAAATCAGGTAAACAAGATCAAAGCCAAGAAAAAATTTTCATGAACAATAAAATGTTATAAAGTCATAAAATGTAGTATGAAAGTCAGGGAAATGACACATTATTATTGAAAACTGAGTATCCATTTTGCAGAGTTGTATTAAATGCTATTGTGATTGTATGAACTCTGACAAGATTACTGTCTCAGAATTGTTAAGTATCTCATTTTTCTTACACAGAAAATTAATTTTTGCTCAATCATCACATCCTTACATGTAGCATCAAAGTTTTTTCAGGAAACATGTCAGAAGTAGGAAAGCCAGACAACACTGGACAAAGAAGAGATGTACTGACTTTAGTCAATCATGAGAAGTGTCTTCTCATTCCAGGCGCCACTGTGAACCCATCATGGCAGCCTCCAATCCTGGGGACTCAGACAGTGGGGCTCTATATTCTTTGAGTCCTTCATTAAACTATTGATCTCTTACACATTATCCATAATGCTCCAGCAGCTCAGTCAATCACCTGGTGAAGTGCTGGTCTCTCGCTCCCTTCAATAACTTCAGGAAGAGGAAGTCACAATGATTTATTTACCTGACATTTTCCAGTCCGGATGTCATACAGGGCCACTGAGCCATGGCGTGCTCCAACGGCAATTCTGTGACTCCGTTCATAATAGCTGACCATGTAGAACCTGAATTGAACATTTTCACAACAAAAACAAAAACAAAAGCCAGGTGAGACTGCCTGTATATGGAAGACAAAAAACAATACACTCGAAGATTAATATGCATGTATATGTATATAAAAGCCTTAATCTCTATATCTTTATTATTTCTAAATAAATATATCTGTAATCAACATATGGAGATTTTTATAAATATGTTTCCCTTTAGTACTGAGTACTTTTGAAAAATCAAGTAAGATGGACCTGACGGAGACCACCAGCCTGCTGATGAATTGTCAGCTAGCTCTAGTGGCTCACTCTATAAATCCAGCACTTGGAAGGCTGAGGCAAGAGGGCTGAGGTGAGTTTGGGTTGCTGTAGGCTACAGTATAAACTCCAGGCCAGCCCAGCAAGGACTAAAGAGTAAGACCATGTCTTTAAAAAATTATTTTTGACAACAAATAATTTTATAATCATAAATACACTTGGTAAAAATTATCTTTGATAGCAAACATTTATAATCATAAGTACACTTGAGGTTTAAGGCATGAGGGTCAAAGGCAAAAATAATAAATGTGAAAACCCAGTTTTATAACATGTGCACACATTTCTATTTGAGCAGAAGTGAGAAGGGTTTTGAAAGACTCACATATCCAATTTAATTATCCTCCCATGGCTTGTTACCAAACTAATGAATATACATTCTCACAGAACTATAAAAAAAATCTACATGAATGGCAGGTCTCCTGAATTCTCATCATTAATTTAAAATGACCTTAGAATGCTATTTACTAGAAAAAATCATGAAAATTTCTGAAATCTTGTACACTTACCAGATTTACTAATTTGGTTAGCTAACCATGGTGATGGGCAATATGAATAAGCATACTTGTTATTTTTGTTCCATTGAATAAAAAAATTCTAGGGTAGATGGTATGAAAGCTGTAAGATGTTGATTTATTTTCATTACTTTCTAGGTTAGTTTTCAGGAGTGGATTAAGTATTTGAATTTCTGGCATACTGATTTCCAGTCCATATGGCTGGATCTACAGGCGAGGATAGTACTGGAAGGGTAAATCGGGTATGATTTCTATAGTCACAAAGACTTTTAAGTAGACTTTCTATTTCACATGGTCTCAGTGAGTTGTCCAGGAGATGAAGGCTAAATTAAATATTCTATTTGAAAGCATTTTTTCTCCATCATATTATTTGCCATATCCTTACCTGTGTTCATGAACTTTCTGTGTTGTTTAGTTTTATATCAACTCTTATATCAACTCTTAGCTGAGAAGATGCTTCCATAAGAATGGTCTGTAGGCAAGCCTACAGAGTATTTTCTTGATTACTGATTGATATGGAAGGGGCCTATGGTCCCGAGTTGAAGAAGAAAGCAGGCTGAGAAAGCCAGGGACCCTTTCTAATGTAAAGTCAAATGCAATAAACCTGGTGCTGCTTAGCTGTCACCAGCTGTATAAAACTGGCGTCACCTGGGAAAGGAGAGGCTCAACTGAGGAACTGCTTCCATTGGATTGCCCTTTGAGCTATGTTCTCGATTAATGACTGATATGGGAGGGACCAGCTCACTGCAGGTGGTGCCACCCCTAGGCAGGTGGTCCCAGGTTGTTTAAGAAAGCCAACTGAGTAAGCAGCATCCCTCTGTGGTCTTCAGTTCCTTTCTTCAAATGTCTGCCTTGACTTCCTTGGATGATAGAGTACAAGCTGGAAGATGAAACAAACCCTTCCCTCACCATGTTGCTTTTGGTCAGGGTTTTATCACAGCAACAGAAAACTTAAGGCAATTTTTACTTTTTCAAGGAAGATAAATTGGGAAGAAAAGTTTCTATGTATTTTTGAGGTAAGATACAGAACAGTTCTGTAATTCTAGGAAGAGAGGCTGAGGGAGACAAATTTGAATGCTATCAGCAGAGGCTTTGTGAAAGGCCAGGGCTTCATTTTTAGTAATATGGAAGGCAGACACTACTTGTTGGTCACAGTGTTCATGGAAAGTAGCTTATTATTCTACTTCAATAAACAATAGGAATCTGTATTCAAAATCTAATGTTCTTCTAATTGAAAATTAATATGCTTTAGAAGAGTTTTAAAACAGTTGCTGTTTTGCTATTAGTAACTATAACTGTCTGAGTACTGGGTGTCATTGTATCTACATCTTTATTAATACAATATCCATCTCTGCACACATATGCCCATGCCTAATTTACATCTCCTTACATGAAACTTAATATCTCACACATTATAAAAAACTTTCATTCTTTGGAGTTAATGACTATAGAGAACTAAAGTTTACAGTGATATTTTATCAATTATTTGCAAATTTATAATAGCTATACTGCCAAAATCCTACTGCAAAACAATGTTATCACCTTTGAAATAAATTTTTTCAAAACCAAACATATTGGGATGACAGAATCTTAAACTAAAGGTTTTGTTACATTACCTAATCTTTATGCTTTGGATATCAACCCCATCCTTCTATATCATCTGCAAACACAATTATTTATGAGAGAAAAAAGATTATTCTTGGAATCAAGTCTTTGTCTGCCGGAAAGGACCTATATTACAGTTCTAGCGTTTTTCACTCTCTGTAATTTACTACTTGACTGACATGTCTAAAAAACACTTTAAAGATTTCTGGGCAGTGACAGTCTCATGGCCTGGTTTTTGGCTCAGAGTTTTGTATTAAAATTTCCTTCCTGGTTCTTAGAAGAGCAAATAAAAATCTTATATATGTCAGTCTGCTGCTGCAGGAAGACACCAACTGCTAAGGCCTTTGGGGTCCCCCAAACTCTAGACTGCTTTCTTTGTGAAGCAATTCTGCATGCAAGCACTGTCGGTCCCAGGGATGGAGAGATATGCATTATCTCTCCCAACCTCTGATGTCATCAAGGGGTTGAGGCAGAAGTCCATTATAGCTTTTAATATTGTTCTTGTCTTCATCCATCCTTAGAAAAGTTGCAAGTTTTTCTAGAACTGGCATTTCAGTGTTCAGGTCACTGTGACGGTACCAAGACACTGAGGTGCCAATCAGTAACCTGGCTAGAACCTTTTTGTTAAGTATTCCAAGGTACTAGTTTCATTTGTGATTTACCCTGGCAAAAAGCAACTTAGAGGAGAAAGAGTTCACTGTGGCCCACAGTTCCAAGTCACAGTCCATCACAGCCTGGAAGTCAGGTGGCAGCAACTTCAAAGGGCTTACAAAAATTCACAGTTAAGAGCAGAGAGAGATGAATAAATGCATGGTTACTGTTCAGCTCACTTTCTTCACTCTTATACTGGCTGGTAACCAAGTCTAGGGAATGGTGTCATCCACAGTTAAACCCAGTCTTCCATCGGTTACTGTGATCAAGATAATCGCATATAGACACACCACAGCAAACCTGTTCTAGATGATTCCTCACTGACATTCTCTTTCACGGTGATGCTAGACTATGTCAAGTTGACAGAAGTACCACATCAAGTTATCCTAGTATTTATCACCTACTAGGTGGGCTCAAAGGAAACTGCCCAGTCAGAGCTGGAATTAGCAAGGGAAAGGATCTGGGTATTGACGGGAAAGGTATTTGTGGCTGGGGTAAAGGTGGTATTATCCAAACTGTTTAAACATGCTTCTCCAGACTTTGGATATAGTCCTCATGAGGCTTATGATTCTTGTCAACCGTGAATTACATCACACCGTTTTTTTTATTCACAGCTGTCCTTCAGAGCCCTGCCCCACTGGGACCTCACCTTGGTTCCTTTTGCTTATTCTGCTTAAGGAATGGCCATCCCTTAGATATGCTCACAGTGCTCCCCTTTCTAAGTCTTACTGCTCCTGGTACCTGGAAAATCTCAATGGCCCATATCTCGGCTGCTCATACACCTACTTCACTAAGGCCCCATTCTGAGGTTATCTTGAGAAAAATATCTCCATGAACCACTGTGTTTGATACAGCAACCCTTCCCCATTGCTCTTTAACCCAACATCCTATCTTAAAACTTTATCAAGCACGCAAGATGCAAGAGTAAAAAGTTTAATGCGGCTAAGATCCAGACACAATGCTTATCCTCTAATGAACGGCATCTGAACTACATTAAATGTTAATTTTTAAGATGAATTAATGTTCCATAGGGTCTAGAATAACAATTTAAGTAGATATAGTAGAAATAAAAATGGCCTCCAAAAGTCAAGCAGAAATTGAGAATTATGCTTTCTTTCTGCCTAGTGGTCCTATAAAAATTTCATTTTTCATGAGGATAAACAATGGCAGATTTACAATGTTATCTGCTAAGGCCCTGAGCCAGGGTATCTTAGCAAACACTGACAGTTATAGCTTAACTACCTTTTGAGACTAGAAATAATTGCATAGGTTGAAATTTTAAAAAATGAACTTAAGTAGTCTAGTTAATGATATGTATAATGAAACATATTTTTCATTTTCCACCTTTAGTACAATAGCATCATCCATGGTACCCTGCAGGGCTGTGTCTGCTCCTGTGTTGTTGGGGTGTACTCCTCTATCAGTGCACCTGGGTCACAGGTCATCTTCCTCACTTCTACTGCATTCAGTGGGCATGCTGTCCACTACTTGGTCATCCTTTTTCTGATAGACATATAGGCTGCATAATATCATGCATCTTTGTACACTAGGTGAAGATATTTGCTGAACAGGTAAATTAAAGTAGGATCAAATAACAGGCATACTTAAATTTAGATAGGCAATGCCAAGTTCCTAAGATGCTCACCAAATGTCACGCTCATTTGGAATCATCAAAATTCTTGTTTTTTTGTCAACAGGAGGGAAAATAAATGGCACTGCACTGTTGTTCTAATTTGTATGCAATATTTTTAAAAATGATCCCCATGTTTATACTCTGCAGGATAAGCATATGCAAGCTTTATTAATAATGTAAGGAAAATCTCCTTAAAATTTAACTCATAGAATATTGCAGCCCTTTGTTTGACATGAATAGTGACTAGGATTGAGACATTCATGATGTGTTCTCCATAAACCATAAGGAATGATTTAATTCCCAACATAGGTACTGAATCTCCAGGAAAAAATGACAGTTATTTTGCAGTGGAGCAAGCATGGATCACTCTCACTTGCGCATGAAGTCCAAGTGACAAGCAACTGCCCATGCCTCTTGGCTGGACTGATGCAATGGAGTTCTTCTGAGCGCCATGCACTGTGCACTCCTCAAGTCTGAAAGAGACAGGAGTAGGTCTTCAGACCACCAGTCACAGCGACACTACAGCTGCAATGAAGACAATGCTCTGTCTATGATTTTACAGACCATTTTTGCATGTGCCCCATGAACTCCACACCTATAAACTGTGCACATGCTTGAAATATTTATACATGAGATATGGCTACCCTTCACAGGGGCTTAGGTGTAGGTTTTTGGACATACACATGAGTAGGTATTTTCCAGAAGTGCTTAATTCTAATGGAAAGCATAGGCTCAAAACTCAAAATAGAAGATGTCCTAGACTGTGATGGTCAAGCTGGAGAATTCTGCTTGAGAGTCACTATTTCCCAGTCAGGGTCTTACATATTCAAGTAGTTAATGAATACTTCTTGCTGAGTGATTGATGAGTAAGTTACACTTCTCCTTGGGGGAAAGAGCTACTATAGTATAGCCTACTATGGCTAGGGTGGTAAAGAAAAGATAGGAAACGCTTCTGGGGCTGTGCATATGGCATAATACTTGAAAAGAAAATTACTAGCCACGTCTTGGTATTATGTAATGGTTGACAAGTGGGAAACTCGTTGTCTGGTTCTATATTTACTGATAGTATAACCATGGCAAATTATTTAAATTATTATTCATTAGTGTCTTCATCTGCAAAATGGAAATAATATTTACTATAGTTATACGAAATAGAAATGAGTTGATACTAATAAAGGGCTTTGCAGAGGGTTAGGCACTTGGTGAGCTCTTTTTATGGCAAATGCATGACTGGTTGTCGTCATCATCATCATCATCATCATCTGTACTATTTAATGTGCTAGTGATGATGAACAAGGTTAGTAGGTATGGCAATAAGTGGTGACTAAAGTTATTCTATTGAATATGAAAATGAATGCTTAGTCCAAATTTATGTATTTTTAAAGACTTACACTTCTCAAGTATAAACTTATATTAATTACAAATTATTTTAGGTTTTTTTTCCAAAATGTGCTAACTAAAATAAAGCATATTGTGGGTCCTTTTTGTTGTTTTGACTCTTGAGAGACATCTCATGTACCCTGGGCTGGCTTAGAACTCATTAACTAGCCAAGGATTGGCTTGAATTCCTCATTCTCATGGCTTTACCTTTCACGTGCTGGGATTACAGGTATGGGCCACAATACCCAGCTTAAATTTTTATACTTTATATTATTTTAAATAAACTTAAAATCAACTTCTCCTTTTGTACTACAAAATATAGGTAGACAGCCCTGAGTTGTAATATCCATGAGTCTACTTGATAATATTAAACCTGAGGAGTCACATATGTAAGTTGTTCTACAACTGAATATACCCAGGTCCTATTTTGGTTTATTTTAACATGAAAACTTTTAATACCTCAAGAGAACCTGCTAAGCAGATTTTTAGGTGTGAGGAACAGGAATAAAGTAATAGAAGGGATTCCTACTAGTAGGGGTATGAGCAGCATCTTTAATCATCTGGTATCAAATTACAGTATAAAATAACTACTAATTTAAGGATTTTACTGGAAGTTATGGTAGAAGCTTTTCTGTGTTGTATCACTGTTCTCACTGAACAGGCTAAGAACAAGCCACAAGTTTAGAGGAGTCATTTGAACATGAGCTCATTCAGTGCTGAAGCAGACAGTGTGCAGTTTTTTACTGGAGTTTAAGTGCCCATTTAAGGTGAAATGAGCTGGTTCAGCCTTTTACTTGAAAAGGAAAATCAATCAGTCTGTCTACATAATAACATAGTTTAAGAAAAGCCAAATCATTTCTGAAAATATAAACTTTTAACTCTTCTATCTAAAATAATTTTTGATTTTACTAAAAAGTAAAAAGTACTTATTTTACAATGAAAGTCTGCATCTTATCTATGATTATAGCTTTAATATTTTGTTTAAACTTTTCTAACTCTCCATTGCTTATTAAATAGGTCAAAGTCTTCCGTGGGGAACTCAGAGCCCTGGCTTGGCTCTATACTTTTTTTAAAAAAAATTTTTTATTTAAAAGTTTTTTCCATTTTACATACCAACCACAGTTCCCCCTCCCACCTCTCCTCCTGCTACCCCCTCCCCATCCACTCTCAGAAAGAGTAAGGCCTCCCATGGGAAGTCAACAAAGTCTGACATATCAAGTTGAGGCAGGATCAAGTCCCCCTCCCCGTGTAGGCTGACCAAGGTATCCCTCCATAGGGAATGGGCTCCAAAAAACTAGTTCATGAACTGGGAATAAATCCTGGTCTCACTGCCAGTGGCTTCATAGACTACCCAAGCCACAGAACTGTCACCCACATTCAGAGGGTCTAGTTCATTCCTATGCAGGTTCCCCAGCTATCAGTCCAGAGTCAGTGAGCGCCCACTAGCTTGGGTTAGCTGTCTCTGTGGGTTTCCTCCTCATGATCCTGTCCCCTTTGCTCATATAATCTCTCCTCTCTGTCTTCAACTGGACTCTGGGCGCTTGACAGTGCTTAGTTGTGGATCTCTGCATCTGTTTCCATCAGTTCCTGGATGAAGGTTCATAGTGGGGTGGTTAGAATACAGGTTTCACATAGAAGGATAGAGCCTGTTTATTGTTCTACAACAGAAAGATAAACAGACTCTATCCTTCTACGTGAAGCCTGTATTCTAACCACCCCAATATATGGCATGGCCAAATCTACTGTATCCTTCTATGGCTGAAAACAACTAGCAGTCTGGCTCTCACTCTGCCTTTCACGACACCACACACCTTTTCCTTTCACAAAGACCACCTGGTCAGCTCTCTGAAACATTCCTAAGACGCACGACTGCTCCTCCAATCATCACTCCAGTTCTCTCAGAGCATAGATCCCTTCCTTTACCTGACAGACATTTTCATGATGGCATTTTTAATAGACACCATTATTCTTCTACATTCTCCCTTTGAAATTTCTTATATTCCATATACTAAAATGACCATTGTATTTCTGCCCCACTCTGCCCCTGGTAGGACGTCTACCAGGCATACTACACAGTCCAAAGAACAATGCAATCTCCTCCCCATTAGTCACTGTCATCCTGGAGCACAGAGTTACCTAGTCTATCATTACTCCCCCAGAGAATAGCTATGCGACACAAAGGTTGTGTTCAATAAGATACTACTAAATCATTAAACAACGTGCAATTGCTTTTTGGCAAATCAGAGGGGGAAAATGTGTATACATAGTGTTCAGGAAGAACAAATCTGCTAGGCATATCAGCACAATTCTCTTTCCAGGATAACTAAGTCAATAGACATGGATGTCAGCAGAAACAGTAACCTAAGGAGCTGCTTGAGGGGGCTCTCAGCAAGCTGGGAAACAGATCCCTTGGTGAACTCCAGGAAGCTAATTCACATAGCAGTGGCTAGTGCTTTATGAACTCCACTAGCACTCAGTGAGTTAAGTCCCAGTACAACCACTCTCTTTTCATCCCCACTTAGCAGCAGAGCAGCAGTGTCCATTTTCATCTGGGCATTTCATTAGAAGAGCATCGGCAGGGAAATAACAACTAGGTGTAGTCCGACTCAGTTAATGACACAAAAGACCCAACGCTAAAAAAAGATGGCATCCTAAATTGTCTAGTTTATGCAACAAGAAAAAATGCACCTCTACATATGCGCTACAGCACCATCTGTCCGTGAGCATCTGTCCATGCATGTTACAGCATGACTATTCTTGCTCACATTTTAACATCTACGTGGCAGAACCAAACTGCAAAATGAAAGGACAGTGTATAAGTTCTACTGCAAATAAGAAAAATATAGATACAGAGAAAAACAAAGCATAAGCCATTCAGCACACTAGTTGCGAAAATGTTAGGAAGTGACCAGAGAAGTGGCACACTGACACGCCATTGTTCTCAGGAATTTTCCTGCTGACTACTGCTTATACTACATTGCACTTAGAGGAATAAGCAAACAGAAGGAGGCTGTCACTGAACTTGCCTTACAAGCAAAAGAATTACATCTAATTTTGAGTAGCTGAGTGCTCTGAGAAAAATTACCTATGACAGATTCAAGTACTATTTCTACAGACAACATTAAAAAAAACCAAAGTGCTCCAAACTATAAACATTTTAGAACCAATTCAAACATGGTTAATCTCAGCACTCAGGAGGCAGAGGCAGGTGGGTTTCTGAGTTTGAGGCCAGCTTGGACTACAGAGTGAATTCCAGGACAGCCAGTGCTGTTAGACAGAGAAACACTATCACAAAANNNNAAAAACTATATATGAATTATGATGATTACTACAATGATGATGATGACAGTAATTATGGGTGTAAGTTAGAGAACAATTTGCAGGGGTTAGTTCTCTCACTCAACCATGTGGGTCCCAAGGAACGAACTCAGGTGGTCAGGCTCATGGGACAGGAACCTTTACTAAAAATTTTAATTAAAAAAATAAACACAGTATACTATATTTCGATGCAAAAGCAATCTTCATTCCACATTACAGAAATGTATGTGATATTTAACACAGAATTTCTAAGTTAAATTTATTCATTTAGTATCATCCGCAAGGTTTTAGCTTTCTTGCCCTCTTGTCCTGCTTTTTCACAGGGGAAATACACTCGCATTAAGAGGACGCAGTGCAAAGACTCCCATCATTCTCAAAATATACTGCAACTTGATATGCTACCCTTAACTGGTATTCATGGGGGACCTGCCTTTCCTTAAAGGAAAGGGAGAGGAGGGAACTGGGGAGTTGGAGTGGAGCAGCAAGGTGGGGATAGGGGGTAGGGCCTGGGAGGGAAGGATGAGGGGAGGCTGAGGGCAGGATGCAAAATAAATAGATGAATAAAAAAATTACGAGTGAAAAGGTGGTCTACTGATTTCTGTTGCTGGAAAGTACGTTTTTTCCTAAGTCAGCAGTGTTCTAAATATTTTGTAACATAAAAAACAATTTGAGTAGACTGTGAGAACAGACATATACAATGTACTTTTAAGTCATCTGCAAAATGTTTTTATGAACTCATTAAATAACTAGTTCTATTATTTTTGTGTTCTTATCACAAACTGAAGGATTATTCTAGAAAGTAAGCAAATGATGATTAATAACTGGTTTTCTCATTTACCTCACTAAAATGTTTAATTATTTGTTATTGAAAGTCAATGACTTTGCATGTTGTTGAAGGTTTCATTACCTGCAGATAGCTGGAAAACATTCCTGAAGACCCTTCTTTTTAACTAAAGATCCTTCAAGACAGTACATGATGATGTCCATGACCTTTGAGAGGAAAGACAGAGTGAAAGTTAACTTCAAATGCTTCATTTTTTAAAATTTAAATGACTCCATTGTGCCTCATTTTGTCAGTGCAAATCCATATAGTTTGATTAGCATTTACCTTAAAAAAAAAAAAAGCTATTTTAAGCCTATGGATGCTACTGTTAACTTTGGTCTTGTCTGTAGAAACTGACTGTGCTCGTGTGCACAGTAGGGTTATAACTCAAGCACATAGTGGAAGTGGCTTTAGCTACAATGGATGTTGGTGACAACAAAGTCTTTCAAATATTCTAATACATATCAATTCCATGTGAATGGTCACTGGCTACAATAATCACTGTTAGTTTTGAGGAAATGGATTCAAGGCCTATTGCAATAGCACAGAAGTAGCTAATCTCAGTTATGTGATACATTCCCTCTCCCTTCCTCCCTCTGGTCTTCCCTTCTTCCTCCCTTATTTTTAACCTCTTATTTATTAGATTTAAATTTATTAAATACTTGTTTTTAAGAATTTAATGCAGGCACAGGTGTGCTGGAAGCTGGCTATTCTCACCTCCACAAGAAGATCCACAACATCTGTAGGCATTTTTTCAATGAGAATTTCAATGACTCTCAAGATTTCCCCTTTAGCTCTTGCCAAGGTTGTTGTGTGTATACTCTGCTGGGACTGGGTATTTGCTGCAAGGGCCGTGTGTCTGTGTACCTACAAAAGAATTGCCACACTGTAGATGAAATTGCTGCTCCACACAGATTTATATTTTTAGGCACTGGTTTATTTTCCACTTACTATAGAAAAAAGAAATAAAAAAAAATCAATCAAAACTGTAAAAACAAATCACTCAGGGTAGGTCAGGAATTGTTTTCTGATCACAAATAAGCATTATGCATAATGCAAACTAAGTAAGTATGGTCCAATAAAATCCACAACTTCCTGGTACACCATTATTATTATTATTGTTATTATTATTATTAATTTTGAGACAGGGTCTCATGTGGTCCAGACTGAGCTTAAACTCTATGTAGTTAAAGAAATGTTTGAAATGTTTCTCTTGCCTCCATTCAAATGTTTTTTCCCCCAATGGAATGTTTCAGTACGAATATCCTAACATTTCATTAAAAAATGTTACTATGTAAATAATACAAAATAAAGTTCAGAAATATAAGTAATATAAAGACCTGTTAGACTAATGTAAAACTTCCTCAAGATAATAAATATTACCAGTGCACATTCCATGCATAGGAAAAACTGGCTACAAATTTCCAAGAAAAACAAACCTCAACATACAGATTTGCTACAAGTACAAAACATGGAAGGCTGCGTGTAACTAAACATGGTGAAAGCTTATTATCACTACACCTGTAGTCACTTCAGATATGAACTCACAGCTCCACTGCTTCATGACTGCTGCCAAGACCATCTTCCCTCTCTTCTGGCTACTTTCACATGTGCCTATAAGAAAGGCTGTGGAGCAGGCATGGGCCCAGTAGGCTTCAGTTATCAGAGGTATGTATTTACTATTTTAAAAGTTCATCATAGCTATAGGAAAAGCAATTCAGACAGAGCCCACACCTTATAGACACTGAGCTGCACAGTACTAAGGCCAAAATAGAACAAACCTTTAAAAATATTTAGGAACTTCTTCTCTCTCACTACTAAGATGTATGGAAAAGAACATAGAATCGGCTCATTGTTCTTTACTAGTTTGTCAGTGGATGTGGGCAATTAGAACACCAGGAATGCGGGAATCAATGAACTTTCTGGTCTTCCTTGTGAAACAGAACAGGAAAAGCAATCAGCAGTTTGATGGCTTACATTTTTGTGTACAGTTGGAAAGCCATCACTAAATAAGTGTAGTTTTGATTACAAGTATTTACTTACACTTGAGAAATGTAAATACCCTTAATATCTTTTAATTTGGACAGACCTGTTACATTTAATATCGAAAGGTACTGTCTAATATTACAAGTGTGCTCATTCTGAGAACAGAAAAAAAAAAAACATGAAAGCCCAAGTCCTGAACGCACAGCTGTAGAATTCAGTGCCCGTGCAGATGTGATACAATCATTTCATCACGATGCTATTAACTTTCTTTGTTTTATAACTGTGGGTCCGACCCCGGAGTTACAGTATGGAAGCATTCCACTGAAAGGGAAGATGCGGCACACGAAGGCAGCTGCTCACCTCCTTAGCTATGGTGGTGATGAAGGCGGGTGGTCTGGCAGTGGCAATGAGAGAAAGGGCATGCCTTGCAGAGCGGGCAGAGTCAGCTGCAGGGCTCAGAGGCAGCCCCATTGTGATGCTAAACAGGGATCAGAAAAAAAAGGAAAAAGAAAAGAAGCATTAGAAATATAGACTCAAAAGATTAGACACAGCTTATAATGTCAGTTCAAGGTCAATGGGAGCACTCAAACAGTTAGAAGATAATAGACTTGGAACAATGAGCAGTGATTAAGAGTCTGGGTGTTCCAGCATCAAATACAAAAATCGAATTATTAACCATGAAGATTGAAAACAGTATGTGCATCTGTCCGAAAGGTTAAAAATGCCTTGTTAACAAATTATCAAGAACTACTACTGAATACACATCACAAAGCCAAGGTAGGGATGCAGATTGTGCCAGATGCTCTAAAGTTATGCGAAAGATAATTTGTTCATAAAGCCAGGTTAAAAAACTATAATTGAGGCACTTTTGTGAAAGGAAGCAAAACCCATTCCTGTTTGTGGCTATAAAAAGAACTGACAATGACAAAACTACTTTCAGTTAGCTGTTGTTTTCAGTTTGAAATCTCTGAGCACCGCTGGCCCACTCCATACTCAGAACTGTCAGAGCCAGCCCCTGCTGAGTACAAGCACCACTGACACTCGTTTAGCATTTAAACAGAAAGTAAACAAGCTGGTATCAAATTTCCTAAAAGAAAGAAGAGACAGCAGACAGTCCTTTTAAGGTGACGTACATAATGAAACAATCTTAGACTGTGAGAACACAGGTCCTAATAGGGCAGTGCTAATAATGCATTCCCACTCTAACTAACGTATGAAAGCAGTCTTATCTACCACTAAACTCACTTGGTGCATGTGTATGTACACACACACACACACACACACACACACACACACATCAGTGTGAAAAAATACTAAGACTTTTGACTAAACTTTAGCTAAGGAGCCATATGTTAATTATACAGAGGAAGTATTTTATTGCATTCAGTTATATATTTTCTAGCTAAGTAATTTTAACTTAGATGAACATGTGAAGATCCATTAAAACGTATTCCAAACAAGGTGATCTATAAGCATAAGCTGGATTGTTTAATAAACATTCTCAAATGTTTATCAGTCCCTCTATAATTAAGCTAAGAATAGTTGTCTTAATTTTTAGCTGAAAATCAAAATGAGTTACACGGCTAATCTTAACCTCAAAGGAGGTAAATTGATGGCTGAAAATTTTGCTTTGCTATTTAGTGACTATTGTGCTTGAGAGCCAGTGTTCTCAACCTGCGGGCCATGACCCCTTTAGGGTTGAGCCTCAGATATTTACATCACAATTCATAACAGTAGCAAAGTTACAGTTATGAAGTTAGTAACAAAAATAATTTTATGATTGGGAATCACTACAATATGAGGAACTGTGTTAAAGGGCCACAGCATTAGGAAGGCTGAGAACCACTGCTTAAAAGGATGGTAATATATATAATTCTCCTGTGTCTTTACCCAAATTGAGGGTAGATACAAAGTAGGGACTCAGATGAGAAGAGTACATGCAGCCTTTCTTTGATATTTAGAAAAAAATAAACTGAGCATTGAGAACAAGCACATATCCTAAACCAAATAAACATGGAAAATGAGGGTTTGCATGACCTTTTGCTCCTGGGTACCAGGGGCGGGAAAGAGGCAGTATGTCAGCTATCAAGTCTCTCTCCTGGTGTTAAATGCTACCACTTCAAATTGAGCAAGGATCTACCTGAGGATGAGACTTGAGAGTGGACTGTTTACTATTTTGTAAATCCACATTTTAGGTTAACTTCCTTAAAAGCTCAAAAGCTAGTTAAATATTTTAGATATTTACTGACAATATTGAAGGGCAGTGACACAAACCAAAATGCAAGTTAATTGAATAATACTGAACAAATCAACTTTTGTAAAATCACAAATTTTGTTAAAGCCAGTCACTGGGAAAAGGCGACACCAGTTTCGTGGGGAGTCCACCCCACATCAGGAAAGCTACAAAAAGAACTAGAGCTAGAACTCAGGGGCTGAGGTTAGAGCAGGCTTGCTTGTGTTCTGCTTCAAGTCTTCTTATATTTACCCCAAACACTCCTACAAGGCGATAAAGATATTTTACAAATGAAAAGCCAGGTCAAGAAAAGCTAAGTGAGGAGCTAAGGTAGTGGCGCACCACAGTCCTTCCACATTTGTTATCCAGGTTTCCTAAAAAGATTAAATGGAAAATTCCAGCACTAATCAATACGTTCTAAAAGGTATGAAATTTAGAGTAATGTGATGAAGTCTTAGGCTGCATATTGTCTGGTATATGAATTGTATCTTTGTCCTAAGTACGCACACAGTATATGCTGTTTGTGTGGTCACTTTTCCTAGTAAACTGTGAAGGTATTAGCAATGCCTGTGTGCAGGTGGCCCTCTGGAGATACCTAATACTGTATCACGATGCTTATACATAAAGTTCGTCTTACTTGTCTCTTCATATAGGTACCACCCAAAAAAAACCAACCAGAAAACGTAGTATGGTTTTATATTTGATGGAGGGACCTATATTCATAAAACTTTTATTACACTATGTCGCTATGATTATTTAATTTTATTGTTTTTTAATATCTTACAGTGCATAAATTACAAATTCAGCTGTATTACAGATCTCTATGTAAAGGAAAAATACTACATATGAAAGGTTTTGGATTACCATGGCTTCGTGAATTCACTGGAAGTGTTAGAATGTGTCCCCATAGGTAACTGACCTTTAAAAAAGCGAGAGTAGTGGGGCATGGTGACACTACATTAATGAACCAATAACATGACCAAATTTAGTTGCTTTAGATGAAAGGCTACACTGCTTCCCTGAGAGAAAATCGTGGGATTTGTTGAGATACCGAGGTTTCAGATGTTTTATTAAATGGCAACAGTGGTTTAAATGAAGAATAGCTTACACGTACCAATTGGATTGATCATAATATTTGAGACTGCCCACTTAGGATTGAATAACCAACCTATCAGGGGCTCACCTCTGGAGAAGACTAATCCTCCCTCTTTCAGCAGCAGGGTGTAGCTTCTATGTTGTATCTAGAGATTATGCTATTGGCAGCAGGCATCCTAGTCCTCTTTTTTTTTGGGGGGGGGTTCACAGTCCAGAATTTTCTCTGAGCCTTAGTGAAGGAATTGTGATGTAGATGTAACAGTTAAGGACAGGTAGCCCACAGTCACTTATTTTCTGAGTTATGACCAGTTGTAGGTCTTTCTAACACTCTCCATCTAATGCAGAAGAAACATCTTTGAAGAGGTGGGAGAACTACTCTTGTCTCTGTGTATAAGCATGAATATTTACAATACAGATAGAAATTACATTGGCTTAGGAATGTGGCAGAAGTGGGTTCTCCTCTAGGGTCTGTGATCACTCCAAGGACAGATAGTGGACTGGGTTTACAGTACCAGACGTGTATTCTCTTCTGTTGAGTCAGCCTTGAGTCCAATTAGACAATTGGTGGTTATTGCCTAGATAAAAGCCACAACAGCATTATTGGGAATATCTGGCTAGGCTGCCCACTACTGTGGTTCCTAGGTGCCGCAGCTAAGAGCTCTAGGGTTTGCTTTTCTCCCTTGGCAGCTCTCATAGCACCTTTTCATACTGTGAAACTTGGAGTTCTCACTGTGATTGAATATCCCTCCAAAAGCAAGAATTATCCTCCAGACTATACAAATAACTCAAAAAACAAACCAAAAACATATAATCAAGAAAAATATCAATTTAAAAATGAGCTTTGAATCTTAATAAGAAGGAATGATATTGGCTAAGAAATATCTTTATAAATGGTCAACATCCTCAGCAATTAGGGAAATGAAAATTAGAACTACTTTGAGAGTTCATCTTAGCCCAGTCAGCAGTCTAAGATCAAAAAAATAAAATGAAAGTAAATGTTGGTAAAGATATGGGGTCAGAGGACCCTCATTCTCATTGGTGCAACTATAAAGTGGAACAGCCATTCTGGAAGTCAGTGTAGCAGGTTCTCAGAAAGCTAAGAACAGATCTACAAAATAACCCAGCTATACCGTTCCTGGGCCTGTGTTCACAGGACTCACCATCTTACTTCTCAGATACCTGCTTAGCCGTGTTCCTGTGCTCTATTATTTGTGTGCTATGCATTTTAATGTGAGATTCTATCTGAATGAGAAGCTTGGAGGGGAGGGGCTGTTTGTTTCTGGAACCTGTGTGTAAACCCAGCCTTACTCTGTGCTCTTGATTCTGCTCATGGGCTGTTGTGTAGAACATTTGTTTTATAGATCTATAGGATAGGCCTTTGGGTTTAGTTTTTATTCTACAGATATTGGATATCACAGACTATTTTACTAAGTACTTCCCTAAACACACACATGTTCATGTGTGTGTGCATGCGCGCGCGCACACACACACACACACACACACACACACACACACACACCTATCCAATCACAACCACCAGGGATGAATGCTGTTATAGATTAATAACATGGATGTAAACATAGTCCCCTTAGGCAGAGATCCTTCTTCTCATGATTGTTCATTAATCCAATTCTTTGGCTTGTTCCATTTTAGGAAAATCATTTTAAAATTTCCAAGAACATTTTACTAAAATGTTATCATCTAAGATTGTGAGACATCAACCTTTGTCAAATTAAGGAATACTCTAAGTATACATTCCAAGAAAACATTAAGCTTTCTACAAACAAGTCAGCAAATCTTAGACATCAGTAACAAGGCTTTGAAAACAGTCCATATCAAAAACAAAGAAAGCTAACACTGTTTTAAATACATTCTTAATTACATGACACCCAGGATTTCCAGCCTATGCTTTCCTGGAAACACTGGTTTGTTAATATCGGTTTCCAACTTAATAAAGAATACACAACACCTCTGTGTCAAGTGAGAGCTTTACTTTTGAAAATATTTAAAATTTTTATTTAGTATTATTATTGTATATGTATGCATACATGCTATGATACACTCGTGGAGGTCAGAGGACAACTCTGTGGAACTGGTCCTCTCCATCTCCTTTCACATGGGTTCTGGAAGGAAACTTAGGTCATCAGGCTCTTATTGTTGGTCAGTGAGTGCCATCACTGAGTGAGTCATCTCATCAGTGCTGAGAGCTTAACTGTATAACTCTAGGCAGTATTCATTTCCAAAGCTCAAAGAAAAAAAATTTCCCTACTCTTTGAACATGTAACTTTTAGAAATATTTCCTGCAGGTTGCATATATTTGTGGTAAATAAAAAACTATGCTGACCTGGTTTATGTAAAGGGCTTCATCAGATTAGAAACCCTTATAAGTTAGTTTTTCAGAATAGGAAAAATTGCCCGATGTACAATTCTAAAGAATGTTTGTATTTGTAGTGTATTTCTCTTGATCCCTCAAACTTAATAGAAATGGTTGAGTTTGAGTTAAAATACTCAGTTCTTCTCTCTAACCCTATGTACCTTCCAATGTATGGTGCTTTTCATTATCTCAAAGATTCTCAGCTTCCAGCAGCTCTGTTTCCCTGTCAGTGTTTGGTAAACTGTGACAATACCTGAAAAGCAATAGGCTTTCTGAAATCCCCACGTCCTCAGCTGTGGTAGCAAATGACAAGCATGGCCCCTCAACAGCTGGGCTGCGCTCCACTGTTCTTCCACAATAAAACCTACACCATGATTTAGGCAAATAGAATCTGAATCCCAGGCCACACAAAGCCAGGAAGGAGCCAGTCTTTCAAGAGCACAGGAGTTTTCTGCTTGCCTATAGAGCAGAATTTGCCCAACATTTCTAATACTTTATCAGTATATACAGACTCAGAGATCTTACTTTAAAAAGGACTTCTTAAAACAAACAAAAGCTGTGTTTCTATTTTTATCATAATTAACTGGGTAATTATGAGATTCAATTATTTCAGGAATGCACAGCTTCATTGTGTTATTATACAATCCACATTGAATAAATATACCATCTTGCAGCTTAAATCCTCATAAAAGATGCTACCTGTGCATTGCTTACCAAACAAATAGCATACGTCTTAAGTACAAAGGTTAAGAAGCAGGAATTGAGAGTCCTGAGTGGACCTGATCCTTCACATGCTGAGTGCACTGGGCCAGATTAAGTTGATGGAGACTGTCATCTCTAAAGTACAGTCTTATTAAAATCACTGCCGATCACTACAAATAAGTAAGAACCAACATATACTAAAACTGGAACCATCGGAGAGGATTAGCATGCCCCTGTGCGAGGTTGGCAATTAAATTTGTGAAGTGTTCTACATTTAAAAAAAAATTTTTAGTGATATTTAAATAAAAATTTTAATTTCTATAAGGTACAAAATCCTTAATGAAAATTCAATTAAATCCAAAAGTACATTTAAAATTTTGCATTGACCATTTTTTTAATCTTTATTTAAGTTGCTTTGAATTTTACAGGTGTAAAGATTTTGAATAGTTTTATAGTCTTAGCTTTTGGAGTCAGCTAGATCTGAGATTAAACCTGTAGTCAGAGACTGATAGTTCATTTTCCCAGCAATAAGCACACAGAAACTGTGTTATGTATATTACTGTTTGGCCAATAGCTTGAGCGTATTGCTACTATCTCTTATATCTTAAATTAACCCATTTCTATTAATCTGCGTATTTCCACGTGCTCATGTAGGTGGCTTTCGCATGGCTCAACAGACCCTGGGGAACCAAGCTGTTGAAGCTGTGCCCAACTCTTCCATTGCTAGCCTCCAAAGGACAGGACAGGCCCTGGAGAGCCAGGCTAGGGATGCTATGTTCCCTCTCCTGTGACTAGTCTTGTAGGGCTGCAAAGGTCCTGGTGAGCCAGGTCAGGGAGACTATGCCTCCCTATTTCACAGCTGAACTTTGCAGGGCCAGACAAGGCCTGGGGAGCCAGGTCAAGATAGCTGCAACCCTTTTTCTGTGACTGGATTGAGCACCCTCTTGAATGACTACAAACCCATGGAAGCTGCATACCCTTTTCCACAGCTGGCCTCCCCAGGGCCAGCCAGGACAGGGAAAGGGGCACCCCCTCTTGCTGCTGACCTTTCCAGAACAGGACAAGCCCTGGGATGCCAGGCCATGTGTTGGCAAAGGCTGTTCATTCGTTCCCGGCTACTTAGACCTGAAATAATTACACAGAAACTGTATTAATTAAATCACTGCTTGGCCAATCACTTAAGTGTATTGATAGCTAGCTCTTATATCTTAAATTAACCCATTTCTATTATTTTATATTTACCATGAGGCTCGTGGTTTACCAGCAAGGAACAGCTGCAAGATCGGGCGGGACAGATACCTTCGCCAACAAATGGTGCCAAAGTGGACAACTGCATCCACATAAAACCCGAGAGAGCTCGGAAAGTAATTCTAGACACAAAAGAACAGAATCAAGCATGGCTTCTTGATAGCAGCAATTTCTCTGGTGGGCTCTGTTTGCAAGAGGCAAGCAGAGGCACAACTCCTTTAAGAAAGGCTTTCTGACTCAGCTTTAGCTGCAAAAACCTTGCAACCCTTTTAAGAGGCCCCATCACAAAGCATTTAAATGGTGTTTATAAACAGCTAACAGCATGCTTCTTAGTGGTGGCAAGGACCTTGTAACTCCATAGAGTTTTGACAATAAACATGGCTCTTACCAGTACTTCTGCCATGAAGCCAGACTCTTAGAAAGCCAAGGAATGTGGTGGATCCAGATGTCAAAGCCACAGCTTTAATCCTAGCCATACTGCTTAGCAAACTAAAGACTCATGTGGTCAGAAAAAGAGATCTACAGTAAAGATAAACTCAGACAAACAAAAAATGAAACAAACCTCTAAATGATTTACAGTGTGCTTAAAAATATATGCAGGCTTGGGAAGGGGGAAAGAAAAAGAATAAAGTTCTGAGAGAGAGAGAGAGAGAGAGAGAGAGAGAGAGAGAGAGAGA
>LOEQ01000054.1:1034888-1054430 GCA_001685075.1 Bramus lutescens | reverse complement strand
GTGGATCTCTGTGAGTTCAAGGACAGCCTGGTCTATAGAGTGAGTTCCAGGACATCCAAAGATACACAGAGAAACACTGTCTCAAAAAAATCAAAAATTAAAAATAAAAATAAAGAGTTTAAAATAAAAGCACTTAAATATGGAAAATACACAGAGAATCTGGATACTGCATATTAATGTGTTATCTTTGAATTGTTTGATGGCTGAGCAAGGAGCAACAGTTGCTAAAAATTTGATTATAAATGCTGCTGGATGAATCCAACATGTATATTTTGAAAATGTCTTGACCTTAAAATTTAAGTCAAAAGATACATTACTTTGGAAAAGAGGTTTTGCTTTTGTTTCCACAGGGAATGAGGGGCTGTGGATTCATTCTGGGTTAAGAAAAATTAGGTTTGATCAAGGAAGACCTCCTGAAAAACCTCAGATAGGAGCAGATGGCCCAGATGATCCAACATTTCAGAGGACCTCAGTTGGACTTTCCTCTGAGTTCTACATCCAGAACAGCCTCAACACTGTTGGCTGAGATGATCAAGGGTCACAGAATAATCCAGATAGGACTTAACTATAATCCTAAATTTTCTTTAGGTCCCCATAAGATTATCAGTGCACCCCAATCAGCAGGAATTAGCCTGGAAAAAATGGATTATGGATGTTTTTCTTTGTTTAGTGTATTGGTTATAAGTTGTTATGGATAATGGTCAGAAGGGAAGCTAAACAAAAGAGACTAGATTCAGAGTTCTTGTTTTGAAAAAAGGGGGGAGGGGAAGTGCTGTGGGACAATGGTCTTCTACCCTGTAAAGATATGTCACTTGTATTGGTTTAATAAAACATTCACTGGCCAGTAGCCAGGCAGGAAGCATAGGCGGGGCGACCAGAATAGGAGAATTCTGGGAAGAGGAAACGTTCAGTCTGCAGTTGTCACCCAGACACAGAGGTAGCAAGATGAGAATACCTTGCTGATAAAAGGCACCAAGCCACGCGGCTAACACAGACAAGAATTATGGGTTAATGTAAGATATAAGAGTTAATAAGAAGCCTGAACTAACAGGCCAGCCAGTTTATGATTAATATAACCCTCTGTGTGTTTCTTTGGGATTGAATGGCTGCAAGACCAGGCGGGACAAAAACCTCTGTCAACATAAACCCAGTAATTTTTACCATCTAGAAAACAAGAGATAACATCTCTCACAGATTCATACACTATATCTGTGTGTGTGCACTTGCAAAATGGGAAAAATCATGTTTACTGCCTTGGGCTCCTGTATACCTAAATGAATGTGTTTGCAATAAGCACAGCACATAAACTCCCAAGTAGCATTGTATATTGGTAGAGTAAGCAATAAAGGCTCAGACGGAGATAGAAATTAGGTAAACAGCATAGGGTAAAAAGACTTCCAAGAAAAGTACCCAGTTTTAATTAGACAAAACCCCAAAATTCCCTTGAGCCCCTGGCTGCCTCATTGTAGTGAGAGACACCAGAAATTTGGAGGGCTCTGATGTCTAATTTAGTTCCTAAATGATTTTAGGGTCACCTCTTCAGAGGTAGGTGTGTCAGAGTAAGAATTAGGTTCATTAAGGGAAACCTCATTCTTGTATGAGGATAGAATCCCCGGCCTGTGACTTAACACTCCAGTCTGCCCAGGTCAATCACTTACCTAAAGGACCATCCCTAGGAAGACAGTTTACAGTAAGTCATGGTAAGGAGGTTGGCAGAATAGCTCTTTTAAAGGAATATTGTACTTTTCCTTCTCAGAAAATCCACCCCTAGCACTGTAGTTTACTGGTTTGCAGCCATGCAGCTTTGTACATCTGCCCACTTTTCTGAAATATTCAGATTAGTATATGTTCCCTTTCTTTCTTCTAAGTCTTTTCTAAGCAGGCATTGTTTAACACTTTGGGACTCTGCAACATTTTAGGCTTTCTCACTTTTCCCCAAAGCTTCCTCCTAGTCGTGTGGATGCTTGTCTGTCATGTGTCTGACCTTCATGACAGGACAGCTTAAACAGCATGACCCTCTCCCCCCCAACACATACACACTCCTATTCTCCTCCAGGAAGCTGCTGACATTTACAGCTCGCCTGCCATGGCTTTTTTTCCTTTTAAACTCTAATAAAATTGTCCTTGAGCTTCCATTTGAGTCTGTTCTTAAATTATTTATTAATTACAGTAAGAGCTCCAAGAGGTGGATCCCAAAATCCCCTGCATCAATTTAAGACTGCACTTGGAACCCGCAGATCTATCTCACATCAGTGCACACAGCAGATGTTAACTACAAGCCAGGAACCTCCAGCTGCAACCAACCTTCGGCCTAACCATTCTACTTCCCAAAGACTGCTGGAAAGGAAGCAGTTGTGTTTCTTGATGGGTGAATCCCAGTTTGCATCCTGCTGTTAGTTCAGAGGACGTTTACTTTCAGTTGGAATTTATTTAAAGACATGCCAGAGCCTGGCCTCGTCCTGTTATGTGTTCCTGTTCTTCTCCACAGCCTATTGTGAAGTGAAAATCCAGGCACACCTGCTTACCCTGTTAATCATCCCAAAAGGCCTGTCTGCCCCTTTACCAACCTCACCTCAATGCCCTGGCCATTGTGAGACAGTATCTTTGATTCCACCTGAAACTAGAAATATCTAACACTTGTCCTTTCACATATTAGTTAATAAATAAATGCCTGCATATTAGTAAGCACACCTTTAAGCACAGTAAGAGGGAAAAAACTAGAAAAAAAGTGCTGCTGTTGTGACTAGACAGAAATGATAAGTCTCAAAATTCTACAGGAAGGTGTTATGAATTCTGGGGAAATGTTCTATTGACCTTGAGGCACCTTACAGGTCTGTGACAAAAACTCCAAGTTCCAGTTCTTACAAGGAATGCCAGTACTTGAAAGAGAGGGAGGAAGAACTCCTTGGTGATACAAGAATGGGAAGAAAGAGGGAAATATTTGCTATGGTTGCTCTTTCCATAAATGTGAACTGAACTTTTAAGCACTTGGCAGTATATTAGCTTTTTCACACAGCGAGCTTAGCATCATGGACAGAATCAAGGCAGTTGAGCCCTGTTATTGTTTACATAGCAAATCAGCCACAGCAAGGCAGGAGGAGTGGGGTGGCTAAGAGTCACCTTTGAGCCCCTGAGTACACTGCTGTTCTACTTCCCTCATCTCAGTACTCTGTAGCATCTACCAAATGTGTCATGGATGGAAGAGGCCATTTTCAATCTAAATCTTGTTAGAGATTAATAAGCAAACATTTTGTTGCTTATTATGCAATTTATCGTGATGAAAAGTATATTGGACTCCTCAAGGCTAAATGCTGATACATTTGTTTATTCAGAGCTATGTAGAGAAAGTCATACTAATCTTTGTGACAGAAAGGATGTAAAAGCAAGATTTAAATTACCTACTGAAAACTATAGGATTTATGTCTCTTGACACTTTCTGAAGATGTGCGTGTTTACTTTGTACATGTTTATCTTGCTAATATACACTTGTTGTAAACTTATTTTAAAAACAAAATTATAAAAACTAAAACTAAAATGAAGCCTACCATTCATTCCAGGAAATAAAACAGAATATAAACTTATGAATTTGGGTTTGGCCAGATTTGAAAACGAACCATTTTGTTGAATAATTAAACATATTACATGTTTCTCAAGTACCTGCAGCCCAAGCTGTGTTCTCCTGTAGGTATACAACATTGAGTGAGGAGGAGACTAAAGATAGAAAATATGTTCTTAATATTATATATACATATATATTAAAGATAGAAAATATGTTCTTAAGATTTTCGCAAAGACCAGCTGCCTTGTACTACTGGTGCAAATGTATGGGCCAACATCCCCTCCTGACTCCAAAAGTTGCCAGGGCATGAGCAATCAGCGTTCCTCCATGATTTTGCCTTCAAAGTCCTTCTTTGACTTCTCTCAAGGATGGACTTTGACTTGGAAAGTGTAAAGGAAATAAAACTCCTTGCTGTCCTAAGTTGGTTTTTGACAAAATGTTTTATCACAGTAATGAGAAACAAATTTAAAATACTTAAAATGTTCTAACCACTCTTCTTAAGTTCTTTGCAAATATAAGCTCATTTTAGTTAGCATCGACCTTTTGAAACAGACACTTTAATCCCATTCATGTAGCTAGGGAGACCTAGAAGTGACATTAGAGAACATGGAGGTGTAACAAGAGGAAAAAGAGGAAAGCAGCTGTGTTGTAGAATATTATTTTAAGGTGTGTTACATTTGTTTATGTTCTGCGATACTTAATGATGTAAAGAAGTGTTGCTTTTGGCTTAGGCTGCATTTGTTTAACTCTGTGAAGCTGTGTTATTAAGCCTGTCTAAAACCCCTGAATGGTCTAATAAAGAGCTGAACAGCCAATAGCAAGGTGAGAGAAAGCATAGGCAGGACTAGCAGGTAGAGAGGATTAATAGAAGGAGAACTCTGAATAAAGAGGAGAAAGAACGAACAAGGAGAGGACATCAGGGGCCAGCCACCCTGCCACACCACCCGTCACAGAGTAAGAGTGAAAGTTTCCCGATATACAAAAGTTAAAAAAGGAAAAAGTAGATGGGATAATTTAAGGTAAGAAAAGCTGGCTAGAAACAAGCCAAGGCTGAGCATTTATAAGTAATAATAGCTGTCTTCATATGTGATTTATTTGCAAACTGGATAGTGAGACCCCCTGAAAAAAAACAAAGACCAAAAGAGTAATAAAAACATTTTAGCACCCAACATGGTGCTGGAGTAAAAAAATCCAACAATCTAGGTTTGCAGTGAATACTCTCTTACCAGTTAGCGTGGGGGACAGACCATGGATACCTAATCTGTAGCAAATCCACAGCATTGTATTCTAGCCTTCAGTTTCCTCCCTGGTTTCCACTTAGTGCACTTAGCACATCTAACAGAAAGACAGTAGGCCCCTAACATGCTATAACTGGAGGGAACCATGCATAAGGGAAAGCAGCCAGGAAGCAATGAGCAGATCATTTTTTTTTTAAAAAAGGTCAACAATAACGACACTGGCATGTCATTCATTTTTCACAGAGATGTATCATGGAACAGTCGAGGAATTTCTATCACTTTCTATTCACTAGAATGAGATACTTTAAAAAGTAGATGGAAAAATGCAAAGTTTGTTTGCACAGTGCTGCTGCTGATGAAAATTCAGCCACTATGAAAAACTGTTATGTGACTCCTGGAAAATTTAAACATGGAATTATAAATTCTAGTAATTCCACTTTGAAAATGAAAATGAGTTCTCACATAACCACTTATACATGGATGTTCACTACTGCTCACAAGACCAAAAGGTAGAAAATAGCACATGACTATCAACAGATAAACAAGACACTTTCTAACCACAGGTAGAATGGAATTCAGCTAAAATACAAAATAAAACAGTCAAATACTACAATATGGATGGACTCTGCAAGAGGGATAAGTGAAAGAAGGGAATCATAAAAGATTACAGGATGCGTGGCTTCATTTCTGTGAACTATCTAGGACAGGGAAATTTTAGAAAGGCTGAAGTTCATTGTTTCCTAAGGCATGTAGGCAGAGCAACAGGGAGAAAGGCACCTACCTGGGGCTAATACTATTGGGAACTAGGCAGCTGTGATGGCTGGACATTGTCAGCTTACTTTTGTCGACAATCACCAACTTTATGCCACTTGCACAATACACCCCGGAGACAGCTGTTTTTGTGAGTCAGGAGACTGGGTTCTAAGACAGCACCAATGCCCATCTGCATACCACAACCCCTAGCAGGCTCATCAGCACATGTTCCTATTCAATTCAGGTTCGCAACTCTTTCTGTACATTTTCGTCTTCTGTTGTTCTTAAAGTGATGATTATGGTCTATTAAAAAATTTAATGTATTTCATTTACTTAGTGAATGTGTGTGTGTGCACACATATACACACAAGCACATGCACATGAATTGTATCAGTGGAGGTCATAGGACAACTTTTAGGAGTTTGTTTTCTTCCATCATGTGGGGCCAAGAGATTGAACCTAAGATTGTCAGCCTTGGTGGCAAGTGTTTTTGCCCACTGAGCCAACCTACCTTCCCAACTCCAAATTGTCTAGTTCAGTCTTCTATTACTAAAACAGTTTTGATCTAGGACCAATAATGTATATCATTTTCCCTATAAACAATATGTTTACACAATTATTAATCAGTAATGCCTCAAGGTATAATAAACACAATTTGAAAATTATGTAATAGATCATTATCTTAAGGCTTCATCTCAATTTTCTATCTTCTGTTGAGTTGTGTTGTTTTGTTTTGTGTTTGTTTTTTAAGACACTGTATAGCCCTATCTGGCTTTGAACTTGCAGCAATCCTCCTGACTTGGCATCCTGAGTGCTGTCGCTACAAGCATGGCCACCATGCCTAGTAAGTAGATTTGCTGCTGATTACACACACAGTTTCTAAAGTATAACCTCCAACAACAACACCCGAACCCACTGGGATCACACATACTTGGCAAGTTGTTTCTCAGCGTCTGCACACAGCTCCAGAAGCCCCATCAGCACAGCGGACACATCCATGTAAGGCTCCCACACAGTGAACCCTCGTCCAATCAGGTCAATGGCAGTTCTCCGGATGGTGCTGTGAGGAGGAAGCTTGGGACTTGGTGGCTGTAGCAGAAGAAATGTCAGTGCTTTACCTAGAAAAGAAAAAAAAATCAGAATATTATGTATATTTTGAAAATATAAGTATACTTCAATTTTTCCCAAAAATGGTTTGAACAATAAACCCCTACGAGATTTTAAGCTTATACTTTGTTTAGCCCTATATTTTCAAGAGGAAAACTTAGGCTACATAGAACATTTTACAGTATATTAAGTGATTAATTATATAACAATTATATATAAATATATACTTCTACATTTAAACATGAGTGGCCTAGCTCCCGATGCTCCATTCAAACCAGAATCACAAATTAATGATGGTTCAAATAATGTAACCTTTTTATTATATCTAACACAGGTAATGGGCAAACATCTTCAGATGGGCTTGTCTTTAAAGGCATTATCAGTGGAGGGGCTACAGAAGGCACCACGTGAGATTTGAGGTTTGAGACTTTTCTTTCCACATTCTGGTACACTTATAATATCATTCTTCACACAAGTTTATTATATAAATAATAGAAGCATAACAGAATTTCTAAGCCTGATCAAGCCATCTAACTTTGTATCTGCATGTTTCCTTGTATACTGAAGGCTGAGCCTAGTGATAGGTTGTTCACCAAAGCTCAGTGGCCATTAACTACAAAGGACCATACACTTCAAAAGGCACCTTGACACTCAAAAGGGAAACCCCTAGAAATCATGGGGATTTAACTAATTAATATATTCATTCATTTAGGGTTTTTTGTTTGTTTGTTTTTGTTTTTTGACAGTTTGTCTGTATGAGACCCTGACTGTCTAAGAACTCACCATGTAGACCAGGCTGGCCTCAAAGGCACAGATATCTGCCTCTCTGTCTCCTAAATGATGGAATTAAAGGCATATGTCATCACCTGAGGCTAAGAAAACTAATTTTGAAGAGCTTTTTTTGTTTGTTCTCCGAAGGAGAAGTTACAAAGCAGTTCTGAAATTGTAGCACAAGCAACCTGTTGAGATAGGGAAGCGCTGCTGAAATCAGGTGCACTCAGGGGGAGAAGCAGGCTTTCCTAACCTCTAGAGAAGCCACTTCAGTTACTCACCGAGCCTTGGTATCCCAGCCAACTACCCTAGTAAGTGCTCGAAACACAACATGCAGGGTTCATGAAGAACATGATCAGTTAGTGCCCACTTTCCTTCCTTCCTTTCCTTATTACTTATTGTGTGTGTGGATCACATCAGACAACTTCTGGGAGACGGTTTTCTCCTATTACAAGCGTGCTGTGAAGCAAATTCAAGTGAGCAAGATTGGAAGCAAGTGCCTTTCCTGCTGAGTCATCTCACTGACCCGATGCACCCATTTTCTTAAAAGTATATACCTGACACAAAAATTAACTATTTATTCTTAAATAGTCAACTACTGAGTAGAATGGCTTGAAATGGAGGTGAAAAGGAAAAGTTCTATAAGACTGAGTCTATGGCTGCATTCTGTATCTTGGTGTTTCTGAACTTCTCAGTCACAGAACGTTTTAAATAAAATGTGCATACCTGCAATGGAATTTCATTCAGTTATAAAGAAAAATAAGATCATGACATTTGCAAGAAAATGGATAGAAATGGAAAGCATGTTAAGTGAAATAACTCAAATTCAGAAAAAAAATACCCCAAATTTCTCTTAGATTCTAATTTTTATACATGTTTCTAGGGGTGTAGGTGGAGCTCCTAAAACTAGAAAAGGAAGCATCAAAGTAGAAAAAGATGTTCTTGGGAGGCAGGGAGAGTAACAGATCACCTGTGACTTAAAAACAGAAGGGAGGCTAACTCCTGCCTATAAAGCTTGACAAGCTGAGTTTGGCCCCTTGTCATAGGGAAGCTGTCCTCTGAAACTGTGTGCTGTGGCCTGGGAAGGCTCTGCTCCCACCTACACCCCACACCTCCACACAACAAACAAACAGCAGGGGTGCTATGGGGAAGGGAAGAAGACCAGCAGAGGGGAATTAGCAGGACAGAGGAAAGGAATGGGGCAGGAAGATCAACAACAACCAAAGAACATATGAAAGTACTACAACAAAATCAATACTTTGCTAAAGAAAAAGAAAACTTGTTAAACACAAACACACATACCACACCTGGTAGATACCAAATCATTTCCCCTAAAACACTACATACATAGACACAGCCGTCAATTCTGTGTCAGAATGACAAAGCAGTCATGACCATGGGTTCACTACTCATGCATAGAACTAAAAAAGTAAAGTATACTCAGAAGGTCTCTGAAAAAAAAAAAAGAATCCCCCTGAAAATACTTCATAAGGGAGTTATGAATTTATCCATGTTCAACCACATCAATGAACTAGTAAACCTTTATGCTTTGCTTTCAAAACAAAGAATTAACATATTCCTTTAAAAAAAAGGTAATCCACTAGTCTTTATACTCTGGCCATGTTTTTCAAACATTTCTGTGCCACTTCCCCTTTCCTCTGTTAACTGTGCCAGTCTCTTGAGGGCAGGAATGGTGTTTCTTGTCACCCTCTGCATCTTCCAGCTTCCTCAGCACAGCACACACTAGTGCCTATCATGGAATTCAGATCTGTCTCTACTGCATGTGCATTTTGAAAGCAGTCCCTTATTGCAGTAAGTCAGAATGCTGGTACAAAATGACAAGAAAACTGTCACCTTCCTGCTTGTTTTCAGGAAGTTGTAGAAGCTGCAGAGAAACCCATTCTGCTGTTTTCTGCAGACTTCCTAAAGCAATAGCAGGAAAGGCTTCCAGTCTCAGGAGGGCTTCCTCAGGCAAAGAGGAGTTAAGTTCCCTAGTTACAATGTTTTAAGCATTTCAGTGGTCAGCCCCTCTTACTGCAAGCTGCCACATGTTTTCTGAAGTTTGTCTGTGTTGTGGCCTGATGTCCAATGGAATCAGGCATTGGTTTGAGAGGTTGGCTGGAGAGGCAGGGTTCACACTCAGTTGGTAGTAATGGATCATAGAGTTCCCTAGCATACTTGAGAAAGAGAGTCCTGCAGGTACAAGAAATAGAGTAGAAGGATTCATGGGCCTTTTTGAGCACAGAAGTAAACTGTGGCAGTGTGTGTTTCATAGTCCTTTGTGATTACCTCAGGTTTTTAGCTTTTATATTTGTCCCTAAATTTTATTTTATAATAGACAGTAAAAGAAATCACATTATATGGCACCCAATATAGGCCCATTTGTAGGCCAAGTTTTTTTTTTAGCCCTGCCAGTCAGCTTTATCCTACCAGTTGGCATACAAATAACCACATAGAGACTTCTTATTAATTATAAATGCTTGGCTGATAACTCAGGCTTATTACTAACTAGATCTTACATCTTAAATTAACCATATTTATCTATAGTCCACCACGTGGTGGTGCCTCTTTCCAGCATGGCATGTTCATCTCCTGTTTCCCTTGCATTTGGCTGGTGATTCTGTCCTTCTTCTTCCCAACATTCTCTCAGTCTGGCTCTCCCTCCTATGCTCTTCCTACCTAGCTATTGGCCAACTGGCTCTTTATTAAACCAATGAGGGTAAAACATATTCACAGTGTATAGAAGGATTATTCCACAGCATTTTCCCCTTTTTGTCTAAATAAAAAGGAAAGTTCTAACTTTAACATAGCAAAACTATATATAACAAAAAAGTTATCAAGTAAGAATTATAGTTACAATATCTAGTCTAATTGTGTTTGGCAAAATTAGAGACAATACTCTATTATCTATCTTATTTTTGTCAGTCTGAAGTTTTATACCTAATTTACCTTTTATGATAACAAAGGAAAACTTTAATTCTATGTATTTAATCTTTAACTCCAAAAAGACCCCAGAAGGGTATAATATTATCTAATGACAGGAACATGTGGCTACCTGGACAGTTGCCCAAAGTTAAGATGTAAGAACTAGTTATTAACAAATCTAAGCAATTGGCTGAGCATTTATAATTAATAAGTCTCTGTGTGATTATTTGGGAGTTGGTTGGCAGGACAGAACTGATTGGTAGAACAGAAAAAACTCCATCTATATATACACAAGAGTACTAAATGATCAACCTAGCTGCTCTCTAAGGGCCTCTATCTAGAAATGCTAAGGACAGCTTCCTCACGACTCAGATATATTCTTTCTGAGAAAACCAATAACAAAATCAAACAACAACAACAAAATAGTAAGAGACTGGCTTCTTGGTATTTCCTATCACTGTTCTGGTGTGGTAGAAGGGCAATCTGAAAGAGGTGACCACATGACCTTGAATGAAATGGCAGGAAGGAGAAACCAGCAAGGGTTTCTCAGAAGACTCTTATGCCTGCAGTGGCTCATCAGAGTGCCTATTCCTCTCATATGTGGTAGTGACCACCCATCGATGGTAAAGATGGTGCCTGATGTGAAACACAAGATCTCTGGGCACCATTGCCCATGCATCAATTCACTCAATGACCTTCTGCAGTTTAAACTGTAGTCTTCAGATAACAAAGATTCCAACCATTATGCCAGGGCAAGTTTCACAGATCTGGGAACCCATGTGGAAGGCATCAAAAGAGAAGAGAGAGAAATGGCTATCTTCATACATGGCCTTAAAGTCTATTAAAAAGAAAATGGTTTTTTGAATTTTTTAGGAGCTGTTTTAGAATTACAAAGACATACAAATGCCAAAATTCCACATCTGTACCAGAGAACTTATTCAAAACAACATATGTAAATCACAGATGTTACAAAGTTATACTGAATTAATCCTTCTGGTTTCAAGACATGTTGGTCAGTAAAGATGATAACTCTCCTGTGTACCAATTTTTCTTTTGGACCACCAACTAGCTCCCAAAACATGACACAGAGACGTTTTATCAGTCATGAATGCTTGGTCTTATTTATGCATATTTCTGGCTAGCCTTTTTTATTTAACTTAATCTGTTTCTCTTCATCAACACTTTGCCTGGGGGCTTTTTGTTTTTTACCTTTCTTTCCTTCAGCATATCTTACTTTCACTGCCTCTCATGTCTATCTGGCTGGAAACTGCATGGCTTCTGGCCCCAGGCACCCTCTCTTTCTTCCTTGTGCTCTTCTTCTTCTGGTGCTTCCATTCTTTTCAAACTAGATTTCTCCTCCTATTTGTTCTCTCTGCATGACAGCCCCATATATCCTTTCTCTGCCCAGCTATTGGCCATTCAGCTTTTTGCTAGACCAACCAGGTACTTTAGGCAGTCAAGGTGAAACAAATGCAACATGATGTAACACACCTTTAGAGTTAAAGTAATATTTTTCAGTACAAACATATGTAACACATCTTTGCCTAGTTAAAGTAATATTCTACAACACTCCACAATCTAAATCAGCAATAATGACATCAATGCCCTAGAGGAAATTTAAGTAGGAATTAGCTAATCAGAGGCAAAGGTAAATGGAAAAAAACATTCAAAGCAAAGCAAAACACAGAAAGATCTGGAAATTACATAGAATTTTATATGGCTCTGAACAGGAAAGTGGTATAGGGTATGTAGCAAGCAATTTCTGCCACTCCTCCCTGCTTATATTAGAATGAAATTCTCCCCTCTCCCTCCTTCCCTCTCTCCCCCTTCTTATCCCCTCCAACATCCCCTTACCTTTCTTCATCCTTCTGCCTCACCCACCTCATGGTGTTAGGGATTGAAGGTAGGCATCATTCATGCTAAACAAATAGTAGTCACTGAGTCATAAACTAAGTATTTAACAAACATTCTGCCCTGTCACTTATTCTAGCTTCTTTTTATTTGTTTTTATTCTTAATTATGCACACAGATGTGGTTGCCTCGAAGTCAGAATAGAGCATCGAATCCCCTAAAACTGGAGTTAAATGTAATTGTAAGTCTTTCCATGTAGAGCTGGGATTCAAACTCAGGCCTGAGCCACATCTCCAGTCTGCAGGTCTCCAGACAAACGTTTGATCTCTCTTTCATGGTAATTTTTATTTGGTCATTTACTTCCAACCTGATCCATATCCAACACTCCCTTGGTCACGTGAAACTGTAAAAATGCCTTCTTTCTCTGGCATAGGTGTAGCACAGCATTGCACTCACAGCTGCAGCTTTGGCAAAACCCTGCTTTAAGTTGTGTGTGTGCAGCACAGTCAGCCATCCTGCTTGCCAAGAGTTGCCTACAAACCTGTCTTGGCCCATGGCCTGGTTCCTGGGGTTCTAACATAAAATGAAAAAAAAAATCAACTATAAGGTAACTATCTTAAAAGAAAAGTTATTAAATGAAAAGGAATGCATATTTGAGATGATAATGGGATTACTACTTTCTTGGTAAAATTATCTTCTTAACATTTTAATGGAACACAGAAAATTTCAAAAACATATACAAAAGTATTTTCTAATGGTATCAGACAAAAGAAAAAACTTGAAACAGTTCTAAATTTCCTCAAATGTAATTAGATATAATTCTATAAATTTTACTGGTTTATGGTACTTCAAACACTGCAAACCACAGCCACTTAGAGAGATTTAATGTCATGAGGAACTAAAAGGAAATGCTGTCTCTATGACTCACAAATACTAAGCCCTACTCCTGGCCACCAGCTCTGGACTGCACACGCCAAGGGGTTCTACCCCAACTCACCACAGACTAAAATTATACATTGCTTTGTGCAACCTGGAGCCACAACCAAGGTCAAATGACAGAATTCTTAGCTTTCCCTACCTGTAAGTAGTACTCACAGCGACAGCTTTCTAGTGAGAATTCAGCATGCAGCTCAACACCATCACCTCTGTGCAGCTGAGTGTACAAACACAATGCCAACTTCAGACAGGTAGTCAGCCCAGGATAACGAAATAAAAGCTGAACATACAAAAGCCCAGCACTGGATAAATCACAATTAACTTAGAGCCTCTGGCTGTTGAGAAAATTCTGTCAACATACAGCCAACAGTAATATCAATAGCTAATATTTTAGTGCAATTTTACCTTATTTCTTAGTGTTTGAAGGATATCAACTTTACTCTTAATCATTTTGAAAAGTGCTTTAGTTTTAGTGTTTTACTGATAGAGGGCTGAGACCAGGAGGCCAAGCAGAGCCCTATGAGCTGTGCTGAGAAGAGGGGCATTCCTGTAGCATGGCTCACTCACTGTCTTGTCACAAGGAATACTATTCAAGCAGAAACTGAACAGTATTCAATTCAATCAAAAATAAAACCCCCAAAACAACAACAAAAAACAAAAAAATAAATAAAATCAACAGTGCTTATATTTTGTAGTTGTCTCCCTAGTTACAATGGCTTTTCAAAAATAAATATACAAATCATAGCTCACAGGCACATGAATGCCTTTGTGCTGTAATGATATTACAGAAATGCTTAATGAATTTGTATTCTGAAACATGTATTTATCACAAAACATAGACTCGATTTATTAAAGAATGTTATATATATATATAGTACATGAAAACGTTTCATTAGCTGAAAAGACATAGCTAAGCTATACACTTCTATGGGCATCATGTATTATTTTCATCATCATTTGTTTAATAACATCTATATACTACTGTTTCGCTTTTGCCCACTGACTGAACCTCACAGTGAGACCTTCAGTTCCACACAGCACATCACAAACACTAGAGGCACGTAGAAAAGAAAGCTTGTTTAGTCCACATAGGATGCACACACCCCACATACCCATCTGCCTGCTAAACACAATAGCACACCACCAGAATTTATGTAGTTATTTCCTCAGCCAATTTATCAGATCCCACCAAGACACAAACTTAATTCTGTAATACTGGTCTACCCAGTTTGTGTAGAATGTCACTAAACAAGAAAAGATCTTTGCAAAAGTGTGAAACCAGTGACATTCTGCCCAGACTCTCATTTGTGATTTTTTTCAAACCTTTCACGGAAATTTTGCCCAAGACTTATCATCCTTTCTTGTTTGAAACCTGAAGAGCTCACAGGACTCCTATGCTGTGTCTAGAACTCACTGCCATAAGCACTCTAGCAGTCCGCACCCTGCCAGCAGGAGACAGCTGCAATGGGGAACTATAGGCTGCAGAAGAAGGGAGTGCAATGTAAGAGAGGGGAGGAGGCATCAAAATCAGAGCAGCTCTGGCTTTTATGGCAGAAGCTTCAGTTGTAAGGCAACCAATGCTGAGGGGGAAAATATTAGCCAGAAATAAAATATTTAAGAATTAAAAATTAAAACTGAACACAGCATCAAATCAAAGTTCAGCAAGGGAAAATTAAACGATATTTTCTTATTGGTTTAAAGCACAATGAACACTTCACAGCATTTGTCTACATGGCCTTAGAGACCAACACTGCTCCCATCATAGCTACTGGAAAGAGACATCATAATGGTCTCTGCTCCTCTCACTCCCATACTGGGCACCAGTCCTAGTTACAATAACCTCATTCAGCAGACTTGGAGTCATGAATGAAGAAACAGCCACTAACCGTCCACTAACTGCAGAGAAGGAAAAGGGGTCATTTAAAAAAAATACTTTAATTAATAGCTCAATTACAGGGAAATTCCTGAGGGTAGGAATATTATATACACTTTAAACCAAATGAATTTATTATGATTTATGCCATTACAATGAGTGCAAAATGAATAAATAATGATTGGCCACTTATTTCAAAGTGTAACCTAGTGAATGAAGCCTTTTCCCACTTGCTTTGCTCATCAAAGAAGAGGGATGGCAGAGTGCCAAGAAAATTCTATTTCTTTGCTTCACACATTCTGGAGTTTCCAACACATCACATCACACAGGTACTTAATTTGATTAAAAATGATGCTAATATGTGTTATTTGTAAGCATGGAATAATTAGGAAACATTAATAACTAGGTGCTGGAGGCACAGGCCTTTAATACCAGGCTTAGGAAGCAGAAGCAGGAGGAGTTCTGTGAGTTCCCGGCCAGGGTTACATAACAAGACTTTGTCTCAAAAACAAACAAATAAGCCAAACAATAGACACACATGCTCCCAGGCAATCATTTTGCTTTCTGTACAGTGTAAAAAATAAGTCATCATTTCTTTTGATTAAAGGATTAAATGATCCATTTTGAAATAATTACTAGTTTCCTTTCTTACAATGAAGAGTATAAATTCAAGGTCTTTTGGATACAAAGTACAATGTTTTTCCTTGTCTTACTGAATGTCAAATTAACAAAGCTGTACCACATAGGGGAATTCAGTCTCATTTTGCTTTGGTATAACTCATTTTGGACAACAGACTAAAATATGAGATAGTCTGGCCATCCTACAAACACAGGGGTACTGCCCAGTGCACATGGCCTTCTACCTAAGACAAGTAGAAAGGGCCAATGGTTGAGAAGTTGTGGGTCGTCAATGAAGAACAGAAGTGGATGTTTACAAGATCAGAGACCTGTTAAAATTTTTTAATTCACTGAATGTTGGCCAATCCAAACTTTTCTTTATTCTCCTCTCAGCAGATGAAGGGCTCCTGCAGGACTCATCAATGAGAGGGCAGGAAGGAGGTAGGGGAAGAGACCCCACTGATGATTATCTTTTCATAAGCAATCTTACTGAGGGCCGGAAATGAGCCAGGTACTACTTTCCATCACAAATTTTAGGCTTCTATAATGCATCTGTAAGAGCCAGGTGACCCCACAGATACATCAAGTACTACAAGTGCTGGGCAGAAGAACAAAGCACAGCAGCCAAGGAAGTGAGGGAAAGAGGAGGGAAGATGACTCAGAGCTTGAGCAGAGTCAGAGAAATGCATGACTGCTTTAGGAGAAGCACAAAAGGTCTGAGGAAGGTGCCTGCCCAGGACGCCTGAGACAGTGAAAACCACAGTGTAGCTGCATGGCAGTGAACAAGGGGGAGGAGCAGCAGGACAAGCGAGCACAGTAGAAGTCACACAACAGACTGTGCAGGGCTCTTCAAATGTGGGCTTTACTCTAAGTGCCGTGAGGAACTATGGAGAGTATGGGGAGCAGAGCGGCCTTGTCTTATTTCACAGTGGGAAAAAGGCTGGTGCTGTGCACAGAACACATTACATATAGCTGGGGAAAAGGTGACATTAGGAAGGCCACATGGGAAGAGCTTCCAAAGGCTCAGTAAAAGATAGCAGACTAGCAAGAACTCCAGGAATTGTGGAGGTTAAAAGTTGTTTTAATGGTAGACCATAGAGGATTCATTTAGGGCTTAAGAGAGAAAGTAGGATTCCAAGGATTCTGGCACAAACAACTTATGTGAATGACAGTTACATTTACCAAAAACATGTTAACAGCAGAAAGAGCATTGTCTGCCTGTTTAAGTAGGGGACAACAATCTAGTGTAGTTTTGGACATTTCTCTTTGCCTCTCCCCCTGCCACTCCTCTGTATATGCATACACTGTTTATGTACACGTATGTGCCATGACACACATGTGGAGGACAAGGGATAACCTTGGTGCTCACCTTCCACACTGTTTGGGACAGGGTCTCTTGTTTTTAACTGCATGAAGGGTTCCAAGGACTATTTCTGTCTTTGCCTTCCATCTCCATACACCAGTGCTGGGATTATTGGTGTGTGTCAGCAGGCCTGGCTTTCAGGTCCATTCTGGGGAGTCCAACACATCATGCTGTTCGGCAAGTGCTGTGCCTGCTAGCCATCCCTCTAGCCCAATTTTGGACACCTGAGGGTCTGTGAGGACCACGAGTGAAACCATTACGTGTGCCTTGGAATAATGTGATGGTTATAAGGTATGTTAAGGAGCCAGTCACACACAAAGCAACTCTACTATGAGCCAAACTTAAGGCAGGCTCTAATACGTTAATGAACCAACCCTAAGCTATGAGTCCTGAAGGTGCCCAATGGACAAGACAAGAACTAGAACTTTAGAGGCAGCCCTACCCCATGCCTAAGACATGGCATCTCAAATCACTGCATTGATTTCCAGTGGCAACAGGGCTTTGAGACTGGCTTACTATAACACAGAATATTTGAAAGGCAATCACATGTAGACATCTTAATTGCCAAGTGCCTTAGAGCCACTGGCTCTGCTCCTCACAGGGCAGTTGTTAGCTGAATTCCTGGATATGTGGGTTTAGGTATAAAAACTAAGGCTAGATTTTAATCTGGAAAGCAACCATTTATTTGTGTAAAGAATGAACATAAATGTAAGAGAACTTTTAAGTACCAAAACAGAGTCAGTGGCCAAAGAGGCGAGAGAAGATGCTACCTCAGAAACCATGAGAAGGAAGTTTCAGGTTCCAACAGAGCTAGAACTGTCACGTGTGACAACAGACTGACAAAAAGGCTAAAATGTGATAATGGGATTTGCCACTGTGTAAGTTATTGGTGATATTAATATGGTTTCAGTAGAGTGAAAGGTGATGCTTAATATATGTAATATATTATATATATTACATATATTGATATATATAATATATCCAAATGAAAATATTTTTACTTCCTGTGCTGATGATTCCCATGAGTACTGATAATAACTTGTTGACCACGTAGCCTACTACTGGTAGAGAAGGGTGGGTAAGTGCAAGCACTTGAGTTTATGTTCTATACACACATGTATCAGCCATCTCTGGACCTGATCAGCTTTCAGGATCAGTCAGAGTGAGGCTCTAGCCTTTAATGCAGAGAATGGCCTTTCCAAGATGGATTTCCATTGTCCTTCCCACCTTACTAAGGTCTGGGTGCCACAGGACTGCCCTTTGATCCTTTGTCATCCAGGTGCTATTAAACATCCAGTGGAGGGGACTTGTCTATTAAATCCCAGAGTTCTGAAGTTACTACTCAATCTGAGGAACACACTCAGTTCTTTTATCCATTTGCACAACTGTAATATATAAGAACCCAACTATTATTTTTTAACATTACTTTCTTGTTTATTCTCAAGATCTCATATTCGTATCATATCACAATAAAAAGCATTTCAACTTTGAAGAGACAGTTCTTAAAAGTCAAACTCTTTAAAAGTTGTCTTTTAATAATACCCTGTCTTTCATAAAGCTGTAAGCCTCTCCAAAATATCCAAAATTACTTTAAAATTACAGTCGCTTAGTTGTGGTTCACATGAAATAAAAAACAAGTTAGAGATTTATTCTTTCAAAAAGGAAGAGCCAGGACAGAGTTGCAGTCAGATCAAAGCAAAACCAAAATCCAATGGTGTAAAGGGCTCAAGGTGAGATATCTGCGATTTGCTCATGATCTTGTGAGCTCCAAAAGGTCTAGCCAGCTTCACCTCTCTGGCTCTGCTATCCAAAGCACACATGGTTTGCATCACTGGCTCAAGCCAGCTCCCACTCCATGCTTGATGCTGTCCTTGGTAGTTGCCCCATGCACTGGCATCTCCAAAATGCTGGGGTCTCCACTGAAACTTCACTCTACCCTTGACACGTGATACCAAAACTGAACTTCTCTCCATGACTCCTTTAATTCTAGGGATCAACTAAGGCTGCACCTTCGCCAATGATTTCTCCTAGCCTCTTACTATGCCAAGCCTAGGCTGCTTCCCAAGACTCCTTCAAGCTTTCCAAACCAATACCACCTGGGAAAATCTTACATATTAAGGAACCCAACTATTATTTAAAAGTACAATAAACTAGGGGCTAGAGAGATAGTTCAGTGGATAAGAATTCTTGCTGGTCTTTTAGAGAATCCAGGTTTGATTCATAGGCTCTACATGGTGACTCACAGCCATTCATAACTCCAGTTGTAAGGATCCAGGGGTTCCAAAACCCCTCTTGAGACCACCACAAACACTAGGCACGTACAAGGAGCCTATACATATAATGGGCACAAATAGTCAAACATATAAAATAAAATTTAAAAGATATAAAATAAAAAATCATATGAAACCAAACAATGATCATCTCTCATAAAACTACTAATGTTAACTAAAAGGGATGGAGAAATTTGCAAAAAAAGAGAGAAAGAAAGAAAGAGAGAGAGAGAGAAAGAAAGAAAGAGAGAGAGAGAGAAAGAAAGAAAGAAAGAAAG
>LOEQ01000054.1:1012374-1026151 GCA_001685075.1 Bramus lutescens | reverse complement strand
GTGTGTGTGTACAGGCACATATGCCACAGCCTGATTGTGGAGGTTAGAGAATAACCCTAAGGTGCTGGTTGTCTTCTTTCTGCTGTGCATGAACTACAGACTCTAACTAGGATCATCCACAGAACCATCTCATCTCACCATCCCTTCCCCCTCCAACCATTTTAACTCAAAATCCTTTTCTGCATGTGTTGCTTCGTGTTCCTAATGGGGCGAGTGGACATAGGTGGCGGATGTGTGTGGAGGATAGGGATCAATGTGAGAGATTTTCTGCAATTGCTCTCTACCTTATTTTTTGAGACAGGGTCTTTCATTACGGCTGGAACTTATCAATTAGGCTAGACTCTTTGGTCAGTGAGCTCCACCCTGGGATTTGCTGGTTTCCGTCCCCTCAGTGCTGGGAATACAAACGCAAAGTCCTATTTGGTTTTTACATAGGTTTTGAGGAGCCAAGCCAAGTCCTCCTGCTTGTATGGCAGGTGCTTCACACACTGAGCCATCTCCCCAGCCCCAAGAAAACATTTTTTGGTTGGTCTTTTGAATACAGACAATAATATAAACCCTTAATTCAAATCATTTTTATGGAGAATAACATTAGCATTATAAGGGATCAAGCAGAGAAGGAAACTGTAAGGATGAGGAGGTCCTCAGTTTTATGACTCTATTTAGAATTGCAACAGTAAACTATTCCTCCTGGACCAGTTGACACTGTATATCATCTTGCAATGATTCTACAAAGAGAAAAGATGCTTCCCTCCCAGGTGCAGCTCGCCCAAGCTTTGTGAGCTGCCATGTGGTTCCTATAGCAGCTTGACAAGCCTGTGCTGTTCAGCAACAGTGAGCTGCATCAAAACTTCTCCTGTTCCTACTTCTCCATGAGTGTATGAACCAGCTCCAAGTTTCTCATGCATGAGGACCACAGTATGGCACTTCAGTCTGTGCTCTCTGGTCAGTTTCTTGACCACTCACAATCTGGGCACTCTCCTTGAAGCTATGGCCTCTTTGAGAAGTCTATCCCAGCTATGGTAGAGGGTCTATCCCTATACTTTCTTCCTCTATTATTTATTTTCCCTCAATCCTAGATAGACAAAGGAGAAGCTGATACTTTGCATGCACATCGTCTGGGTCCACGAGAGTCTGTCTGAAGCCCAGGATAAAGAATGGGTTGCTTCTTTTTGAATTCTTGGCCAGTAGAGTCCATTAGAGTTCCCCAAATTACAGGCTATAGCCACTGTTCTAGGTTACTCTGCAGAACTTGACAGTAAGATCCTATTGATAAAGGCATCACATACTTGGAGAAATCAAGTGGGAACTGACCTAGAAGCTTCATCTCTCCTGGCTGGCTTTCAGAGAACTGGAAGGTGCTATGCACAGTACTGGAGAGGAAAAGGAATCAATCTCACCTACATGTGAACCCTGAGAGCTACAGTAATGACTAGCCTTACAAGACATACTCATTGGTAGAATAGTGGCACAAATGTTACCAGAGTAGACAACCATTTTCACATTGGATCTGATGCCCACTTCATGAGATAGAACCCATACCTGGTACTGTCAATAAAGCCAAAAACAAACAAACAAACAAGCTTATGACTAGATAGACTGTAGGCCCTAAGGGAGAATCTATTATTATTACTCTGCTCAGTGGACACACAATTAAAAAGACTCCTAATGACATATACCAATGCATCTCTCAACTCTCAGCAGAGAAGTTTCTCCTTGCAGTAGATAGCAGTTAACAAAGAGATCCCCTAATGGGGCAACACATAAAAAAAATAAGAGAATACGATGTGTTCAGCACTATATCATACCCATTCTTCCAAGACTCAGATACCTTCATGGTATCTGGAAATATGGGTGGAAATATTGTAATAGCCAAAGGTTGTGGATAACATCAAGGAAACAGTACTCTTAGGATATAATGGGGCAATTGCATGGATGAACTCAGTGACTATGATAGCATGTACAAGACCTGTGACTGCTCAAGCCAGATAAAAATCACAGTATGGAGGAAGGAGAGTGGGCATGGAGTTCCATCAATAGCTGAGGAGCTATTATTATTTGATAGCTGCCAGGAGAGGGAGAGTTGTTCTCTCTCTCTCTCTCTCTCCCCCCCCTTTTTCTTTTTCTTAACTGATGTGATACTAGTAGGTCAACCACTCTCCACAATAGGCCCCACGCCCAGTAGTGGGGGAACGCAAATTGAACCAACTGTTAATTATCTTTTAAAAGAAGATAACTTGAAGCTATGTTCATAAGGAGGTGGGAGTGGATCTGGGAAGAGTTGGGGAAATACAGCAAATTTGATCAAAATACACTGTATGAAATACTTACTGAATTAATAAAACCACTATAAAGCATCTCTTTAACATCTTGTAGTGTTTAACCACCTTCTACTATGAAATTCTACCGATTTCCTTGTATAGATAACTGATGAAGCTTATGTTTCTTGGGGTACACCTTAACTCCCTACCTCCCTACCTCCCTTCAAGGACTTCCAGGATCCAACACCAGATTACCTCATAGTAAGGATAACTTTTATACTTTTCCAGAAGAGTTGCTATCCTTCCTTCATACAATGGAGAGGAAATAATACATTTCAGATGTTAAAAGTATTCTTCAAAGTACTTAGCCCAAGTCAGTCTATGAAAGGCATGATGGAATTTCTGATGACAGCAAAAATTTACCAACATTCTTATATCAAAGTCATGATGTTTCGTTTTTTACGTGTCTCTAAATCCACTTAGAGATTTCTTATGATAATCATGCTACATGAGAACGATTAGTTGCTCACAGCTAAATGAATTCCTACAATTATCGTCTTTGTAATACACAAAAAAGCACCTTCAGAAGTCCAGCCTGAATGTACTCCTTGTACTGGAACCTTCCAGTGAATCACTGCTCTGACTGTAAATGTGCTTCCTAGCTTTCATCTTCTACCACATGGTTATAGATTCTTAATCACAAATTCATCTTATGTGCTTTTAAATTATATAAAAATAAAAGAGCCAGGCAGAGGGAGGAGGATCTTTGTGAGTTTGAGGTCAGCCTGGTCTACAAAGTAAGTTCCTGGACAGTCAGGGCTACACAGAGAAGCCTTGTCTTGAAAAAANGAGGGAGGGAGGGAGGGAGAAGGAAAGGAAGGAGGTAGGAAGGAAGGAAGAAATGAGCTCTAATTGCTCAAAATCCTCATGAAAGTTTAATCCCATTGAGCTTTAAGCTTTCAGTGTGTTGGGTAAGAAATGACATCACATTGTGCTTCTAATTTGTGAGTCACTGACAAGCTCAACAACTTCATGATTTTATTGGCCATTCTTGTTTCCTTTCTGAGAAGCTCTTTTACCCATTTTTCTGATATATAACTTTTGTTTACTTTATAAGCTTTTTATACGTAAGTAATTCATCACCTCTCCTTACATTATAAATAATTTTCCTGGCTTTGTGGCTTTACTTTTTACTTTCTTGCTAGAAGTTTGGAATTCTAATATGGTTGAATTTGTCCATCTTCATTATGGTTTGGCTGACTTTCTACTGCTTATTTACAGGACTGCCCTTATCACAAAGTCACGCTCTCCTGGATCATCTGTAAAAAGGTTTAAATGTTTTGTCTTTTCCATAAAAATTATTAAACTCCCATGGATTAACTTGGGTGACAATGGGCATGAGAACTTCAATTTTTACTATGTTTTTTGAAAACTTAATGACCATTACTATGGTTTGACTCTTAAGTGTCCCTCATGGGCTCTTGTCTTGAAGGCTGTACATCCAGCATACAGTAGGTATGAGAACTCTAGCATCTAAAGGGTGTGGGCCTGATGAACAAAGTGACTAGAGACTGGCCTTTAAAAATTAGACCTGAAGGGGACTCTAGAGAGTCTCATCACAGGATCCCTTCACCACACCTTCACCTGCTATGCTGGACTGAGACACTCTCAAATCAGGAGTTTTTCTAGCAGGTATTTTGTCAGAACCATAAGAAGAGTATAAAATAAACTATAGTAAAATGAACCTTACTTATCTTAGTAATTTATTTGGGGGATACTTTCCTAGCATGCACAGAGTCCTACATTTGATTTCCAAGACATACACGTGCAAAGACACCCTGGATTTTGTCATTCACGTCACTGATCTACAATCAATTTCTATGTATTTATAAAATTATTACTACATTGTTTTATGAGACTGTTGATCTCTCCTAAACTATTTACTGTGGATTTATAATAGCTTTGATGTATAGACACAGAGTTCCCTGGTTTCCTGTTCTTTCCTTAGGAATGCCACAGTATCTTGTCTTATCTGATTCTCATTGCTTTATCATACAAATTTTGGAAGCCACTCTGCCAAGGAAAGTAACCAAAACAACAGTGACAAAGATCTTATTTGTGGTTTGCTTTGGAAAGGCTAACTCTGCTTTTAAAAAAGGAATAAAACTTATGTCCTCACAATATTATATACTCCTTCCTATTTAATTAGATCTTATCTCATTTTCTACAATTTCCAATACTTTAATATGATTTCCAGAAGTCTTTTAGGATCATGCCTAAGTATTTTATATTTTATAGTAATATACAGACTAACTTTAAATTATTTAGCTCCTACGGTTTTAATGAGGATTTAATCAGTTAAGATCTGTAAGGTGTCTAAAACCTAACTGATATGTTGTCAGTACTATAAGTATTTAATGAATAAAGCAAAATAAATCATGTATTCTATTTATCTGTGTGCTATGTCCAATCTGTAATTTTTGCCTACTTAAACTGTGCTACTGAGATTTTGGTGGTATTACACAAGATGTATATATTAACTGAGAATTACCCTGTGGAATTGTTTTATCCACAAATGACCTGCATGCTTTCTTTTCAACTCAAATATCACATGGGATCAATAAAATACAGCGACTTCTTTGGTTTTCTGTCTGCTGTAATCCCTGACACCTTTTATGCTTTTGTTCTATTCCTGGGGATGAAACCCAAAGCCTTGTGACTGCTAGAACACTGCCCTATGACTGGCTAATCCCAACCTGGTATCTTGTTTGGTATTTTATTTTTTAAATTTGAACAACTATCATTTTTATATGAGAATCCAGTCTTTATTTTTAAAAAAAGAATTGCTGTAAACAGTATATAAATATATCTAGTAATCCTTCCTACCCCTAATCTTATGACTGTTTAGTAAGTAGAAACTATATAACAACTGTGGTTCTTTAACAGTCTTTGAAGAAAAAAAAGTTGTAATTTTCTTTCTGGTTCTCTGGGTCTTGTTGGATGTATTCCAAAATGATTCTTCTTATGATTTTCTATTATACTAACTAGTGTTGGCCACTTGGGTAATCTTGAATTTCCAAATACACAGCATAAACTTTGAATATCTGTAATTTTATCTTTTATCTTGCTAAATTTGCTGTAACTAAATTATTATCTAAATAATAGTACTCGGATCAGTGAGATGGCTCAGTGGGTAAAGGTACTTGTCTCCAAGCCTGACAACCCAGGTTCAATCCCTGGGACCAGATGATGGAAGAAGACCAGCTCCCTAAAGGTGTCCACTGATCTCCACGCATGTGCCATGCCATGTACATGTGAACACATAAATGTGTGCACACACAAACAAGTATAATACATTTTAAAACAGCTATGCAGAGTGGTACAAGTCTTTAGCCCTAGCCCACGGGAGGCAAGGAGAAGTGAAGCTCTATGAATTTAAGGCCCTGGTTAATATAGTGAGTCCTATGTGTGTCCAACTACATACTAAGACTCTGTCTCAAAATAAATAATGAATGAATGAACAAATGAAAAAACAAACAAACAAATAAATGAACAAATAAATAGTTCTCACATGGCATTTGTTAGCCAGTATCTACTGTGGCACAATTAAGAATAATATGGCTTTTAGATCTAGCTTAAACTCCTTAATAAGTTTTGTCAATTATTGAGTTCTTATGCAGAAAAGATTCCAGACTTATATAATGTCATGTTTTACTTATGTTGAAATCAACAGTAGGTTTTTCCCTTTTAGTCACATGTATATTTTAAAAATTGCTCAGTTGACAAAATAGACAATGATCCCTTCTTAGCAGAGCTTCACTATTATAAGCAAGCAACTTACATACTGTAGCAGACAACAGCAAGGACTTTGGAAAACACAAACTAACAGGGATTGGATATTAAACAGACAGTAATACACTGAAAGATCAAACAACATGGTAAGGACAATCTAGGGGTTGGGAGGAATCTACGCTGAGGCATAAAGGAAGTGAAGGGGTGAAGCCTGTAGGGATGGGGACAGGGGACAGTTCCAACAGAAGGAAAGCCCAGTGACTTTTGAGAAGGAGCAATGAAGGTGCTGGAAACAATGCTGGAAGTAGCAGATGTCAATTCTCACAGGACCTTGGATTTTCAAATTAAATTGGACGCTGTCAAACTTTCAGCAGAGAAGTAAAAGAATCACTATCAAGGATGCTAAGCTAAGACTGCCTACAATGGTGATAAAAGTAGGAAGACTTGCCAAATATATGAATGAGAAAATAAGGCAGTCAATTACACGCCATGAGAATAAAGGTGGTTAAAAAAAACTTATGAATTCTGGGTATATTTCTAAGGTTCAGCCTAGAAGACTTCTTGATGTAATTGGTTATAAAGAAAAATTCACTATGAGTTGGAGAAAATGAAGAAACAAACAAACAAAAGGAAATGCAGCTGTTCCTTCTGGATTGAGAATTTCTCTCCTGGGGGAGAAGGAAGCCTAAGGATTCTGCATGAACACTGAGCAGGGGACTCCAGTGAGGCGGATCTCAAGAATCACTGTCATCCCAGCTGAGGAAGAACTTTTTGTTAAAGAAGTCACTCATGGTCCTGGAAGTACCCCTCACTCACACTGCTATTAGTAACCCCTAAACCCCCCTGCTTCATCCACCTATCTAGATGTGGTTGGAATTATTTCTTTGTTCTTTCAATGCCTAATCTTCAGTGAACAGATGTGCTTTTATATTCCCCTAAGAAAAATCATGTAACATCATTGATGGGGACAGATAAAGTCATAAGGTAGAAGGGGTTTGCATGGAGGAAAATCAGGAATGTTTATTATAATTGATATTTAAGGATGTGTAACTTCTAGTTTTCATATGTTAAATGAGGGGTGCTGCTTTTGGAAATTTCCTTTTGCAAATACACTGTGAATCCTGATCAAATCACGGCTATATTCCAAATCTTGTAACAAGAAGCTGTAATGTATTTTTTTTTAGTTTACAGAAGTCCAATGTTAAGTGGCTTTGAATATTTAGATATATTTTGGATATTTAAAAGAAACTTAATTTATACTGTGTTTTATGCTGTGATAGTGATAAATGTAAGATCCTGGAGATAAGAAAGGAAAGGTTATGGTTTAATGGTAATGTATTGGTGTGTCAAATTCACAAGGGATCAATTGTCCTAGTTATTTTTTTTTGTCAATTTGACACAAGTTAGAGATGCTTGGGAGAAGAAACTTCAGCAGAAAAAAAAATGCACGCATCACATTGCCTGTAGACAAATCTCTAGGGTATTCTCCTTACTAATGATTGACGTGGGAGGAACAGCTCACTAGGAAGAGTGCTACTCCTGGGCAGCGGCCCTGGACTGTATAATAAGGCAGGCAGAGCAAATCATAGGGAGCAAGCCAGAAAGCAACATTCCTCTGTGATCTCTGCTTCAGTTCCTGCCTCTTGTTACTGCTTTGAAGTTCTGCCCTGACTTCTATAAAAATGGACTAAAATAATAATGACCTAAAAGCTAAATAAATCCTTTCCTCCCTAAAGGTTTTTAATTTCATACACACACAAATACATAAATATACACACATATATATGCATGTGAATGTATGTACCTATCTCTAGTTATATATAGTTAATATAACTCTCTATCTATATATAAATATGTATATGTATGTATGTATTTTTGTTAACTAGGGATAGTTTCTAACCTAGGCTGACCTTGAGCTTCATATGCAACCAAGTACGATCTTGAACTTCTTATCCCTTTCCTCCACCTCTGGAACATGGGGATCACAGGCTTTTGACACACACCTAGTTTATAAGGTGCTGAGGATTGAACCTAAGGGATTCATGTATGATAGTCAAGTACTTTACCATCTGAGACACCTCGGACAATGTGATCATATTTGTAAAGGAGCTATGTCCTATCCTTATCTTACGAATATATCTAGAAACAATAACACCTAGAATTTTGAAAGAACTTTGTCTCAGGTTGTCTTTCAAAATGCTTTTCATACACTGATTACTTCATCCTTGCAATAACTCTGAAAAATAGGTGTATTATATTTCCTAGTTAAGGAAACTAACCCAGAAAGAACTTAAGGTCATACAGCTACTAAGTGATTAGAAAAAGGTTCATCCAAAGCAATTTGGCTTCAGAATAATTAATGTATAATAAAAAATGGCTGAATTATCTTACTAATTAGCTCAAGTGGTACTATAAGTGTCATTTATCCATCCTGATTAGTTTCCATTATCTCTTCTCTTTGAAAAGCTAAGAAAAATGTATAATCTTTACATTAAGATAATTTAATGATCAAAAGAAGTACCATAAAACACTCAATTTAAAATAACTATAAAAGATTCCATATTTTATTGAGTTTTTCTAATCTGGCTATATACCAAAATCTCTATGATGACTTTAAAACTAACACAGACAGCCAGATGTGGGTTACTCTCCAATAATCCCCAAACTCAGAAGTTAACAGGACAGACTGTAAATATGAGACTAGCTTGGGAAACAGGATAAGAACCTATATTAAAAACACCCAGAAGGAAACAACACAGATACCCAAATCTCACTCTTCACTCTATGAGCAAGAGAAACTCCAGAAGGCCCCAAGAACTCCATTGTTAAAAGACCCTAGTTGTGACTTGAGCGCAGTGCCAGAGGGAAGAAGACCCACTGCTTACATTCAGACTAATAGCAATTAGAGCGACATCCAAAATTAGAGAAGGGAGGGAGGTGTTCAAAATAAGGTAAGAGATGAGAAGAGCTGATAAAGGACATGGAATGCAGAGATACTGCATTAAGGAGGGAAAGAATGCACTGAAGCATGCATTAAAACCCAGAGTTAAGGTGGGGGGGATAAATATGTGATCTCTATGTAGCCCAATAACACAAGTTAATGATTGAATAGTGAGAATATCCATTTTATGCCACTGTCTATCTTTGGGGATACGTCTATGCCTTTTTGTGATTATTGCTAATCTTTTTGTAACTTGCAAGCATCACTATTGACTTTGGACTACTCTTGCTGATACAGTATTTGAGAAAGATGATTACATGTGTAGCAGTGGGAGAATGCTTATGCAGTCTCCAGCACCACAAACGTGTGTGCACGTGCATGCGCACTAACTGCTTTCTGGTTAGATTTTAGTCCTATTCCACAGACAGAATTCATACCTGGTACTATTAAGTGGGCCAAGAAACAGTGACTGGGTAGGTCATAAGCTGTAAGGAAGAACCTGTTCCTATTTTTTGTTGTTGTTTAATAGATGTAATATTAAAATGTTCCATAAAAGCTTGTCTTATACCCATATATTAGTGTGGAAATCAACCCTTGTAAGAAAAGTTTTCTTTTCTACAGTAGATGATGAATGCAGAGACATGCAATTGGTCAACATGCAGAGACTAAGAGACTGCAGTGCCCAGCATGACATGGGAGATCTGTATGACATCTCTCCTTGGAAGATTCAGGGACCATAGGGGAAGAAACATCAGAGAGATGAGTACGAGGGAGTGGAGGGATGCTGTGAACAATGTTTATTGGATGTGACAGGGCCGTAGCACAAATGAATTTAGGAACGCTTCACATCCAAGACGTATACAAAATCAAGCCAGTCCATCCTCAGCATGAATGGGGGAGGGATTCCCAAAGCTCCACCACCCCTAGCTGAGCAGTTATTGGCAACTGATGGCTGTTGGGGGAGGTGCTCTTGAGAGGCTGTCCGTGTTTCAGGAGCTGGTCCTACATCTATGCACTTGAAAGGGTAACAGATTAAAGCAGTACATGTGCAGTATGGAGTGAGACACTCAGCAAAGAGGAAGCACTCAGAATCCATCAGTAGGTAATGTGCTTCATACCATGTCAGTTGAGAATGAAAAATGCCTACCTTAAAGTATACCAAGAAATATTTATAGTGTTGGAATTAAAAGGTTCCTTGCTCTAATCATTGCTGTTATTATGAAAAGGGACACTAGAGGACATGCAAGACCATAATATAATGCAGTAGAATCTGGGAAAGCCATCTACCCCTGCTCCCAGGACTGAGGACTCACTCCTGCAAAGTGCTGAGGATATTAGCAGTTCTCGTGTCTTAGTCCCTCTGCAGGGTTCACACTGAGGAAAGCAGCCTTATATCACATCCTCTTCTCAGAGCACCTATGGTTCAATGACTAAGTAGCATAAGTTACTAAAGTTGAGCCCTGTGCCATAGTAGAAGTCAAAAAGGGTCACCCAGTCCCAGGGTTCCCTAAGATCAGCAAAGGCTTGATGTCTCCCCTAGTCTATTCTCCTTCTTTCCCTCCCTTTAAGCTATTGATCTTGGGAATAGTCCTGGTCACAAATCAACTTTTGAGTCTGCCGCCTAGGGAAATGACTTATGACACCTGCCCAAAGCGAAGAATCCAATGAGAGATCAAAACGATTTACTACAGATGTGCCAGCATAATTCTACAATTACAAAATGAACAGAGAAGACCAAAGAACATATGGAACAAAAACTCTACAAGATAATACCATAAATAATATTCTAAAATAGTCTAAAGCCTCAGTTGTGAATGAGAGGAGGAGGAAGAGAAGAAGAAGAGGAGGAGAGAAGAAGAAAGAGAATGAGGAGGAAGAGGAGGAAGAGGAAGAAGGTTCTCCACTGAATTCATTTAATATAAAACAAGAGGGAATTCACCATCACAAGGAGAGGAGAGTAGGAAAAGATGGAGGTGAGCTTTCAAGGATGCTTGATGCCGGGAAGCAGACTCGTTGGGTCAAAGACTACATCAAAGTGAAAACAGGTCCCCTCACTTATTCTGTAGAGTATACTGCAACCAAGAAGGAACTAAATTGCTCAGGGGTATAAGGTAACAGTGTAACCTAATCTAGGCCTCTTATTAATTTTAGAGTTTTTCCAGCTTTTTTCAATGTTATTTCAATAAATATATGAGGTATAAGGTAAAGATATGAGTTCTCATGCATACTGCTGTCACTGCCATTAAATACTCCAATTGTCTCAAAAACTAAGACAAAATAAAATGTTTCTTCTCTAAGTTGCATTGGTTATGGTGCTTTATTACAGCAAGAGAAAATAACTAATACAATTAGCAAATAAAGTTCATCAAACATTGCATCCTAATGGCTTTATCTTAAAATAATAATAATTATTACTCATTCAATAAGAGACCAAATAAAATAGATATTTAATGGTAGCAATGCATTCTAAATGCCAATATAACAAAAAAGCAACAGATAATAGGAAGATAGCATTAAGTAGATTAATATTATGCATGACTGATTGAAAGAAGCTAAACAAGATACAGGATATTTAGACTTTTGTTTCCAAACAGCAGAACAAGACTTAAAATGACAAATTTAATCAAGATCTCCAATTTGAAAAATACATATCTCAAAAATCATTTGTTATTGTAGGCTAGCCCCTCCCCCAATGAACACAAGATCTTTGAACAAAATATAGGGTCATGCTGTAGAAGATAAAAGCAAGTCTATGATTACTTTTATAATATTACATATTTGGGTTGGGAAGATAGCTCAGTTTGTAAATTGCTTGCTTTGCAAACCTGAGGACCTGTTATGGCTCCAAAATATGAATTCAAAAGAGCCAGACATGGAGATATGCGCTTATAATCCTAATTCTGGGGAGATACAGATGAACAGTTATCTGTGGCTCACTGGAACCAGCCCAGACTACCTGTTGAGTTCCAGGCCAGTGAAAGCCTTATCTCAAAAAAATTATTTAAATGCAGATATTCCTTGAGAAATGATACTCAACAATGTCTTCTAGATTTTATATGTATGCACATACATATGTACATTGATCCACATACATGTATACCCACATGAAATGCAAGCACACAAATACTGCTAATTTAAAATAATATAAGGTGAGTCTAATTTTAAAAAAATTAGGAAAAGCATTTTAGAGTTAGTTCTAGCCAGTACTATATGATTTAATCTGACATAGAGCTTCTTGCTAGAAAACTCCAAAAAATCTATCATTTTCTGTTAATGCAATATTTATAATTACAAATGGCTAAAGAAACAGAATCTTCGTCTCTTCCCATATCCAAAGTTCTCAGAGTAACCCTGGTCCTAAAACACTTAGATTGTTAAAACATCTAGGTAGCTTTTATTTGCCATATCCTAGGGTCAGAGAAGGGTGGATACTGGAAATGTCCATACAAAAGCATACCCCAGTCCATGGTTTCCGTCAAGCCGGAAAGATACTTTGAGACCCACATATATATTGGTCTAGAACCTCTGCTCTTGAGAACCCTGACTAACACAGACGGTAGTACTAGAGCAAACAGAAATATGAAGGTTTTTTTTTTTTAGTATCTGGAACAAACTCTCTAATATGCTATCAGATATGGTTACTAAAGCTCTCCTAGAAGCATGTAGAGCACTAAAACTTCATGGTGTGAACTGTTTAAAGAACTTATAAAGATAAATATATCTGATTATCCTGATTTACCGATTGTGAAGAGCAAGGAATTTAGTGACTTTATACATAACCCTTTTTGACAATTTGTGGAAAAATATGGAAAATAATGATGCCAACTGGTTGCTTCTAGCATCTCTCAAAAGAATGAGCTCAGCAAGTAAGGGAAACACTCTTCCACTGCTGGTGGGAGTGCAAACGTGTACAGTCACTTTGGAAATCAGTATGGTGGTGTCTCAGAAAATTGGGAATCAATTTACCTCAATACCCAGCATTACCACTCTTGACCATATACCCAAAGGATGCTCAATCATACCACAAGGACACTTGCTCAACTATTTTCATAGCAGCAATATTCGTAATAGTCAGAACCTGGAAACAACCTAGATGCACTTCAACTGAAGACTGGATAGAGAAAATACGATACATTTACATAATAGAGTATTACTCCACTGTAAAAAACAATGACATCATGAAATTTGCAGGCAAATGCATGAACTAGGAAAAACCATCCTGAGTGAGGTAACCCAGACCCAGATAGAGAAACACAGTATGTACTCCTAAGTGGATACTAGATGTAAAGTACAGGATAACCATGTGACAAACCAGTCCCAGAGAACCTAGGGACTAAGGAGGACCCTAAGAAGGATGCATAGCTCACCCTGGGAAGGGAAAAATATGAGACCTCCTGGGTAAATTGGGGGCGGTAGAGAAGAGGGGATGAAAGATGAATGCATGAGGAAACTGGATGGTCGAGTTGGGGAAAGGATGGAGTAGGAGAGAAAATGAAAGAGATATCTTGATTGAGGGAGCCATTATGGGGTTAGGAAGAAACCTGGCATTAGGGAAATTCCCAGGAATCCACATGGATGACCCCAGCTAAGACTCCTAGCAATAGTGGAGAGGGTGCCTGAACTGGCCTCTCCTGTAATCAGATTGGTGGCTACTCTAATTGTCATCATAGAGCCTTCATCCATAATTGATGGAAGCAGATGCAGAAATTCACAGCTAAGCAGTGGGCCAAGCTCCTAGAGTCCAGTTCAAAGAGAGGGAGGAGGGATTATATCAGTAAGGGGG
>LOEQ01000054.1:1000228-1012339 GCA_001685075.1 Bramus lutescens | reverse complement strand
GCTTGGTCCTACCAGAACTTGATGTGCCAGGTTTCATTAACTTCCCATGGGAGGGGTTGCCCTTTCTGAGGGGTTGATGGAGGGTGGGGGGAGAAGGTAAGGGAAGCTGGAGGAGGGGACGGAAAGGGAACTATGGTTAGTATGTAAAATAAAAAAAAATGAGCTCCACAATAAAATCAACCATGGCTAGCACCACAGGATATACTGACAAAGGAAAAGAATGAACTCAGTGACACAAATGACAGGCTCCAGACATGCAGTCTAAAGATTTCTAAGAATCTTCTCTTGACAGTCACAGAGCTCAGTTGACTAGGAGGAGACCAGGGTCTGGGTTACTGGTGATTCTGCCTACTGTGCAGGCAATACTCAGAGTAGAGAACTGCAGAATTACAACTGCATTCTGGGAAAGCTACATTAAAGGCAGAAGTGAAAGGCCATTGTTGGAATAGCCAGTTCACAGCATGCAAAGCATTCTAATAAATTTCTTTTTAATATACATTTTAACATATATTATATTAATTAATCAATTCTTTCCTTCCTTCAGTTCTGTTCCTCTAAAGAACCCTGCCTAATATAGAAACATCTTTTAAAATTCCTTCTTAAATCATCAAAGCTTCTTTGGGAAAAATGTCCATTTCTATTCCTCCACAACTTTTTAAGACCTCCCTTTCTCCATACTGTTCCTCTTTCCTAGTTAGAGTCCTACAGCTTGCAATTGGGTTATTACATTTAAGGTAAGATGTGTAGAAGCAGATGCACGAATCCAAGAATTGTGTACTGACAAATCACAGGTGGAAAAGCAACACTGGATAGCAGTAGAACTCTTGAAATTCTGAATAATGAGCTATAAATTAGTCCATGGAACAACTAACCAACGGGTTAGATGAAGTCAATTGGCAATCCACTAGTTCATGATGTGTCTGTACTGAGGTACACATTTAGGCTGTGGGGAAATGGTCAATACAAAGGGTTAGGAATGAGGAGTTATAAAACATGTTGGACATAATTAGTCTCTTCTAAGCATGTAACCATGACAGCATGTTAAGAAATCTTAAGGGAAGATTTTGAAAGATGGATATCTTGTTTTGGTTTGGTGTTTTGAGATAGGTTTTCTGTACAGAGACCAGGTTGTGTACAGAATGATTCCATAGTACAGTCGAGCCTTCAACTCAAGAATCTATTGCCTCACCCAGTCCAGAGCAAATACTTTTAAGACATAAACAGTTAAAAATAATCATAATCATTTATAAACACTAAGTTTACCAATGATCTCCTATTCAAAAGCTGGATGGCCCCAACAGGAGAACACAGGTCTGCGTAAGGGTTTATGAGTGGAAAGCAGGGCCCTCTAAGAACAATGCACTCAATATAGAAAGAAAGGCAAGCTGGCTGGAACCGAGGAGCAGGGTGGAAGTATGTCATGCTTTGCAGAGAGGTAACGCAGTAGATCCAGGTGGAGAATAGAAAAGGCATGAGGTTCTAGATTACAAGAAGCTTGATTTCAGGCACCTTCTCACTACTTTCTGGCTGAGCCACCATGAAGAAGTCTTAGTTCTATTTAGAAGATCAAAGGAGGGTCGTAGGAAAAAAGAAACTTCTCTTTTTCTTAAGTGATACGACTATTACATGGTGCACACTCATCATACAGCCCTCTTCTTCTGGGACCACATGATGGCCAAAGTATGAGCTCCAGAAACAATGAGCAATGCTGAAATAAGAAATACTATTTGCTGAGGTATGAGTTCACCGGACTAACAAAGCCTGCCCGCATGTCCCTACCTTTGAGAAACGGAGGGACAGAGGCGTCAAGTTACAGGATTAATTATGAGGACTAAGTTAATGAATATAAAAAAAAACTTAAAAAGTACCAATGAGTTGCTACATTGGGGATGGTATGGTTTCTCTCTAATCTCAGTGTCAACAGGAGTCGAGGAGTTATCAGCAGTCAATATTTGTTTGTTGAATTAGAAATCTTGAAGAAAGGTGAAGAGCTGCAGCTAAGTCTATAGACCAGGTTCACAATGACAGCAATGAATGTGGCATTTCAGTGGTACAGCAAAAGTAGGAAGCAAAGTTCCAGTGAAGCTCTCCACTCTGGTGATTATCAAAGTACCATCCATATCTTTTTCCTCTGCATAAAGGTCAAACTCTCACAGTGTTGAATCTTGTGGAAGCTGGGGAGATGGCTCAGTGGTTAAGAGCACTGCTGCTCTACCAGAGGCACTGAGTTTGGTTCCCAGTACCCATACCAGGTAGTTCACCCACCACCTATAATTCCAGCTCCAGGGGTATCTGATGCCTCTTGCCTCCACAGGCACTGCCACCCTACACACACAGGTGCACATGCTTTACCTGTCACACATACACGTATTTAAAAATAATTGACTTTTAAAAATAAGTCTTTTAAAAGAAGAACATATAATATGATCAGTAGGATTATATGTTCGCCTTAATTTAGAAGGGGTTGATGACAAACTCTTTAGTCCCAGCAGATCTTTGTAAGTTCCAGGCTAGCCAGGGTTACATAGTAAGACCTTATTTCAAGAAATGCAATAAATAAAAAGACGTCCCAACTCATTAAAACTGCTTTTTTGACAAGGTAAGAATACTCTGGTCTTATCTGAAGGACTTCCAACACCAAATGCCAAAGTACAAAACACCTTAGACCATTCATTGTTGCCCCAGCACTCAGAGGTGCAGGCAGCTGTACAATGCAAGACCCATGAGAGCTAACTCCAATATTGACATAGTTTTAAACTGTTACTGGATTTTTTTTAATTACAGAGGTCATTCATGTTTTTTTCCACTCTGTATTCTACCCCATCTCCAACTTTTCAGTCCTATCCTATGCAAGTGCCACTGTTTTTCAGAAATTATTGAGAGTAGCTTTTGTGAACAGGGACGCTTGGTAACAGCTGTGTCTGAGAACGCTGATCTACTGCTTAGAAGTGCATTGGCATCTAGAGGCTAGGATGGTGCAGACCCAGAGGCTGGTTATCTTATTTTGAGCTAGCTTCAGCTCCCTAAATAGACATTCCTAGCCCACCTCGGTGTCAGACCAAACACGCCGTGACTAAGGAAGTTTCTCAACCTTCCTAATGTTGTGACCCTATCTATAATACAGTTCTTCAAGTTGCAGTGACCCCAAACCACAAAATTATTTATGTGGCTATTTCTTAACTGTATTTTTGTTGCTGCTGTTACTGTTAATGTAAATATTTTTGGAGGTAGAGGTTTTGCCAGAGGGATGGAGATCCACATTTTGAGAACCACTGAACTAAGAGATTAAAAACCTTTGGAGTCTATTAGCTGAGCAGATCACTAGCTTCCATCAACCCCAAGCTAAGGTTTCATCAGACAGCCTCTGAGGACTGCACAATTTAACTGCTGATTTTTGCCAGCAATTGCCTCAACTTGGTACTTTTTTCGTTCTGTTACTGAAAAACTTCATGAACCCACTTCCACAGAAGAACATGGGACCTGTGGTAACCTAGCTCCATGTTCTCTAGGCCATGATCACTCAAGTCTGGCTACAGAAAAACTACTCCCTTTGAGTGGGTGCTGTAGTATATGCGTGTGCATGTGTGTCTATGTGTGTGCACGAGTGTGGGCATTTGTGCTAGCACACATTTTCATAAATTTTGGAGAAGACTCTTGATCAAAACTTCAAGAACACAAATCTCCCGTTCTTTTAGAGAAGCACTGACAACATGAAGTTTTAACTTTACACTCAAATCAGGCAGTGATAACTAAAGAGCAATGGACCCAAAGGGGTGGTGTTTCCTCACTTCACTTAGTGTTACAGATTAGCTAAAAACACAAGATACGTTCAATATTCTGACGTTCTGTGGGCAAAGAGTCTTACAAATCAAGTTGATCGGCAACAGAAATCTGAAAACTCACAAGTATGTCTGGCCAGTGAGTAGTTGGAGCCCCCGCTAGTCAAACCAAACCCTTCAGGAATCTGACTGGAGCTCCGAGGTCTGGTCAGCAGTTTCGGTGGCTCAATTTCAGCTCCGAACTCCGCTCCGATCACTCCCAGTAGGACGATAGCGGTGGCCTGCTTCCTTCTTTCTTCGTAAGATGTGGAAATTTTTTTCATTTGTGGGACACTTGATAAGCAACCTGAAAAACAAAATAGAGGAATGCAAGTTAAAAGAATATCGAAACAAAAAGTATATGTGGTCAGAAGAACATTCAAGATTATGCACTTCAGAAAGAATAGTTATTTTCAGAAAATGGCACTGGGGCACCAGGTGGGACAATAAAAAAAAAAGTCACCAAATCAAGAGATGGAAACACCTTGCTAATAGCTCTAACTCTTTAGAGGTTTATTCCTTAAAATATACAAAGAAAATTTTTGTTATTTCCCCTTTTCCTACCCTGTGTAATTATATGTGTTAATTTCAGATCATATGTAGGCTGTTTTTATCATGAGCCACCCCCAGTGTTAGAAAATGACTTTGTAACTTCTAAGGCATCTCCTATAAAAAGTGCAGTCTTGGATGTTTAAAAATATTTAACACTAAGAAACATTTTCCAGACTACACTATTACATACATTTCCCCACTTCACGGCAATTTTCTGTTTTTAAAGACAGAAGGAATATTTATTAGAAATATTAACAGGTCCTAAAGCAGAAGAAAGAATGTATAAGCTTCACAGCACTAAAGAGAAGAAACGTCAGTAGTCACTTCGTCTGTGTTTGAAAGGGCCGTCATTCTAGACGTCATATTTAACAGCGTGATAACCTAGATCTCTGTGCATTCACTGAAAAATCACCCTTATTTACGTACTTAAGGGACATGAGGAGTAAGGGCACAGTGCAACTGCATCTAGAATCCTCTTCTGTAGTGCTGGAAGCTTTACTCTTTACACAGTAGTCTGGAATAGGAAACAACCTGCTCCCCTCCCCCACGGCTCAGCAGGAGCATGCTCCACAACAATAGTTCAAAGGAAAGCTCTATTCTGCAGTTGCACTGATTGTTCTGTCAGCTGACCTCTGCAGAAGGGAATTGCTAACTGCTGCCTTGCTCCTTAGCTGACAAATGAATGATCGCAGCTCCATCTATTTTCACTATGGCTGCCTCTAGCCCAGGTGCTCAGACAGAGAGCCCGGTGTGACATCTTAGATCAAGATGAATTGGCACAAACTCCTGATCCAAGATTGTTTTATACCATTTAATTTAGTTTCTTCCCCTGCTTGGATGAGCACAGCTCTGGTTATGGATTTCTATTCTAATGTACTGAAGCAGGCCATGAAAGAAGCCGATGAAGCAGCTGCTAGAGCAAGGGACTGCAGGGATACTGATCAATAGGCAAGGCATTGACCCCAGCCGCTCAGCCTCGGCAGCACCAGGCTGGAGGGGGAGGGGCACAGCAGTACACATGGTCAGCTTCCAGGAGGAAATTAAACAAGGGGCACTCGGAGAGTTCCACTCTCACCCTGGCCCCCACCTTCTCTATGTTCCTTCTGTTTAATTGCCTCAATCTTGTCTTAACTCCCACCCCTTGGAAAGGAATTAAGACTTTACACTAGTTCAATTTGGTACTTTCTATCAGTCACTTATGCATCTTATCCCTAAACTAATAGTAAGTATTGTAACAGGTGCCCTCTGCTAAGTGGTCAAAATACAAAATTTTAATTACATCACTTGGTGTAATTTGAGTTTGGCATGTACCTGGGCTCATAGTAACACTGTCACGCTACTGGTGCTGAAATTTGATTATGATAAGTACCCAGATGTAAAAAGAGAGATCTTTGTAAACAAGGAAATAGAAAAAAAAAGAAGAGACAGGAACTGATGAGCGATGGCATAAGGTGCCAGATGCATCCCTGGGACTGTGCTAAAAATAACAGCACGTCCACATTTCGTTCCTCAGATTTGGAAATGTCTTTCCTTTATTGGCCTGACCTGGATTTTCTGGTAAAAAGAAATAATGTGCTAATTTAGCTGCAATACTGCCCTATAAGTAAAACTGTCAATCAATAGGGAGATTTGAAGATATTAAAAATAATTCTCTAAAAGTAAGTCTTCCTACAGTTTCATGAAAATCTGGTATTTTTTTTCCCACAGAGACATTGCTCCATTTAATCATGCTAACGGGTGACATAGAGATCCATTTTCTTGACAGGACGGTTGATCACCCTATCACAGTAAGAAAATTAATACCTTCAACTAGCTTGTACAGAAAAATATAAGGAACTGAATGCTGAGGGACATAAATGTCTTATATTGAAGTTGCGAACAGAAAGCACATTCTGCGTGAACATGATGTTTCCTTAGGATTGGGTTACTCTGAACACAACATGAGGCTTTGATTTTATTAAAACAACCATTTAATTCATAGGGTTTCTGAAAGTACATAATTGTCTTTAGACTTAGCATAATTGAGTTCAGATTTACAGGAAGAGGAATAAACACTTTGCTTACAGCTTAACTAGAGCACAGGTAAAATATTTGAGAAGTTTAAGCTATTAAAAGGGCTGTGAGATATTGATTGCTTCATTTAAAAAGCAGTCACAGAGTGCAACTGAGAGGTCAAGATAAATTTAACAATTTGAAGCACTTTACTAAATAACTCTAAAGATCATGTTAATTGGCTTTGTGCAGTTCTGGGGTAAAATTAATTTTATCCTAGCTTACAATAAAAGGATTAAAAGACATATTAAGTTCTTCAGCTTTAACTGGAATAGGAATCAATGGATTTGAATTAAAGCTAAAGGCGGTTTTATGAGAGATGGACAACCAGCAGATACTTTATATCTGCAATTAGCCATATATTGATAGAAGGTTGTTATTGTATTAGGTATTAAAACCATAGAGAAGTAGATACCACCAATTTACTACTCTGACAAAAATACTCTAAGAACTCTGTGCTTTGAGCAGAGAAAACTGTTTTTAAGTCATTGATCCTTTGTTTAGGATTGAACATCATAATGCTTTCTTAGCTGACTTTTATCTAAGTAAATTCTAGTTAAAATTAATGAACAATGTGTTTGAATTCAATGGGATTTCCCTTCAAATTGTAAACAACATGCAAAACAAGCTGCACTTCGCAAACATACCACTTAGACTTTTAAAGCCAGTACATTAACACTGGGCACAGAACAGCAATTTTTGTCAGAAAACTTTGGTACACAAAAGAGTCCAAGTGATGCTCATACTAATATTAACATTTTATAAATCTTGTATGAATTATATGTACTCGAAAGCTCATTTTGGAAATTCAGAAATATCTATTTGTTTATTGTAGATAGATATTAATTTTTTACTTTTAATAATGTCTTAGAATCACATGTATGAAAATGTGATATCTAACAAAGTGAAAATAATCTACACTTAATAAGACATATATCACTATGTATCTTATCCAAAAAGAACATTTTATAAGAAGACCATGAGTTATATGATCTATCCATGGCAGCTGATGAAATTAGTTTAATTAATTTGGATTAAGCTAGGAACTATTTTCTATTCTGGTTCCTTCGGGCTTATTTTATTTGCAATAAAGTTTATCTTGCTAATATTAGGCTTTAATAGTTAAAAGAAAAATGGTAAACTTTTTACAATGTCTGTGTGATGTTAGAACAGTCCTGGCATGCAGGCCAAGGCTCTAAGGCTATGACTTCCCAGAGCCACAACAGAGTCCTATTTTCTGACTAATAAAAGATTTTAAAATTTTCATTTTATCTACTTCTAGTTTCTCAAGCCTGAAGACATTTGAAAACTCTGTATGACAATATTAGCAAATACTGACCATAAAAAGGATATAAAATGGTACACTGGGTGAACCTGACCTTAAAATGATGCATGACAGTGAATCTGCTATCAAGAGGCTTTCAAATCAGATTTCAAAAGGGTGGTCAAATGGTCTCTTGGATGTACTTCAATCAAAACCATCTTCCTCTTGACTGACTCATATCTTAACTGATGGATCTGGTGCCAAATGGAATATTAACAATTCATTTTTAATATATGCCCTTTCATCATTATTATATATTGCTAATCAAATTAACACTCTATACGTAGATACTCATATATGTGATAAATCCCCACACATAAGTATATCACATTCTTAGTGAGGTTTTCAAGATATTATGCCTGAGTGAGCCACAAATATATTTTTGAGATTTTAAATTGTGTAGATTGCATTGTAGAATTACATGGCAAAACAATGAATCTAAGAAGACTTCACCATCTAAGCTATTTCTACCTAAGATTAAATAAATTTTTCTGTATGTGTTTGCTGTTCTTAGGGTTCCTTAAGAAGGACAAAATACAATGTCATAAAAAATTTCAAACTTCACAAGATATGAAATAGAAATCTTCCAAATAGGCCTTTAAAAAGCTTTTTAACAATAGATTTTAAAATCCTTAAAAGAAGCAAATATTTTAATATTAACTCACCTTTAAAACAATCTAGTTTTAAAGGAACTTATGATCATATTCTGCTAATTAAAATTTAGCTATCTAGTTTACCACTTCTTTCTTGAATATTTCAAAGTTGAATTTATTAAATAAAAAAGCACTGGTCTATGAAAACCCATGGTGAGAAAAGACTTAAAGACTCCAGGTTACTAGTGCTGAATCTGGCTTCGGAAGCTTTTGTGGAGGATGTGAGGGACCTTAGATTGTACATGCTATAATATAGTCCCTTTTCTGAACCATGAGATTTAGTGAGAGTATTACATGTTATCTTCATTTGCTATAATAACTTAGAGTGCTCCGGTTTATACAACACATCACAAATCAGTTACAGTAGGAAATAATATATATAGGAAATATATATAATTTTATGTGAATTTTTCCAAGCCATGCGCAACTCATTTTGTGCAAAGGAAGTAACCTACACATTTTGTAAATGTTCTACATCTTTTCACCCATTCAGAAAAAGAAAAAAATCAGCTAATTTAAAATAGCTGTTACACAGCACTTGCATGTATTTTCAAACTTTCACGGGTTTTTTAAGGAGATATTTTTAAGGAGGTACATGTAGGGTGTGAGCAGCCTAGGAGTGCCTCCCATTGTGTTAAAGTGACTTAGCTGTCAGCGAGCTCCTCACCTAATAGTAGGGTGGAGGGAATGTACCCTGCTCATAATGTGGCTTCTGCTTTTGTTGCAGCTGCTGCACCACTCCCCACTCAAAACAACAGAGTAAACAAACGTGCTATTAATTTGTACGCGTGCACGGTGGCCCCCTGCTGGAACACCCTGGGTCCTGCAGATGCCTCTACCTCAGGCCACTCACTGATTAAGCCATCCTGAAGTAATGTCTCTGCAAAAAATGTGTATGATGTGAGTGCATTTAAAAATGCATGAAGGCATTTCCTGCCAAATTGAGATCAAGGAAAAATACCTGGCCATGTTAAAATTACTTTTAAACAATTAGTGTTATCGGTGTCCTGTGCTAATTATCCTGATAATTAGAAACCTTAAACCACTGTTGCCTACTGCAGTGGGTGCATGCCAGGAGGCTATGCCCAAGAAAGCTTAACCACTAACAGCAATTTGCCTGCTTTTCCAGCATTTCATGTCAATGTTTCACCTTCTTCACACAAGTACTAGTATGCTGGTTTCTCTGATCTGTATTATTCTACTTCCCCTTTATTAAGAAAACATCAAAAGGCCAATTGGTTTTCTTGTCTTTACTTTTACTGCATACAGTCTCACTGTGAAAGACAGAATAAAACAAAAACAAATCATAAGGATTTAAAAACATCTTAAGTGACTATCATATCTAGATAATTAATTAAAAACTTGTAGACAATAATCCCAGCAAATGTTCTATTTTCGATTGCACTTACTTTGCAAAATTAAATATATAAGCAAGATTCTTTGAAAGCATGTATTTGAAAAATTGTAACAATTTTTCTTGAAAAAAAGAAAACTTTCAGAAACATGCTTATAAAAATTGTACAGATTTGAAAGCAGCAAACCATTTGTATAGATAATCTTTTCTCATACTTGTAGCTCTAAAACCCCAACTCCTACGATGAGACTCAGTTAAAAACAGAGTAGCATAGAAAAGCTTTGTTTCTGTAACATACTGAAGAGATTTGAAAACAATTCCCTGGATGGTCAGGTGTCTACAGAGATTTTATACCTGTTCATTACAGCACAGTAAAATAAATGGTTACACCTGGATCATTTTTATTCATAAAATGACAAAGCACTTATTGGATTCACATAAAAATTACATCGGTGGCATAAAATTGAGACCAAATGGGACAAATGCCTTACACCACCTATGAGGTGTTAGCAAGGACGTCTGTTTACATATGAAGTATTTGTAGTACTCTTTTTTTTTAAATTACTAGAGTTTTATTTCCAATAATGAAACAACGGTATGTGACTAGAAGGTCCTGCTTGTCAAAGGCTTGTGTGGAGGAAATGGGCATTTCCAAGGGACTTTCTGCTGCCTCTGCTTTGGGAAAGTCATCAGAGACCTGTCTCCCTCTGCTGCCAGTGCTCTGCAGGGGGAGGAAACAAGAGTGAAGGAGAACACAGTCCTTGGGGTGTAAACTTGTGTAAACCAGGCCCACAGCTTCTAGTGAAGACTTCACCCAGTGCACAGCCAGAGGGACAGTGAGGGAGTTAGTAAAAGGTGATAAGCTTTAATATACAGTATAATTACTGAGAACTGAGTAAGAAAGGCAAAGACAAAGAAAAACCACTTAGAGGTTAAATACAGAAAAAAAAAAGGCTGTAAAAAATGCAGAAGCCAAAGGCAACTTGGGAATTTTTGAAGAATCATGTTAATAAATAAGTAGGAATATAAACACACAAGTTTACAGAAAAAGGCAAGCCAAAACGAACAGTGTCCCTGCTCACAGTCCACAGAGTCACTGCCAGAGTACAGACTATCTGATCTTCATGATCACACAAGCTTAGAAAGCTATTCTCTCTTGAGCTAAAGGAATGCACATGTAGGCAAAAGGTCAGTTCTCATTTTTATCACACATGTCTAAGGAGTTTCCGGCAGTATGAAGAACTGGGAAGTTTGACTCTAGTACACAGTTACACAAAATTTTCATTTCTAATCTTTTCATATGTGTGAAGTTTCATCATTCTCTAACTGCATGTAGGAGGAAAATGATGTGCTTATAAAATTATTGCATGTGGCTTTAACTTAAACTAACTTTTAAAATTGTTTTACACATTTTCATTTTAAGGCATTGCTAATTAGATTATCAAGTTAATTTCAGTTGTTATTTGGCATTGTTTTCAAGGACATTTTGTCCACAATTTTTCCTTTATTATCAACCTATGTTATTAACTGGAAGCATGTACACATTATTAAAACTGATTTTCTTCCACGTAGCTGTTATACCTGATTTCCCTTTTTAACTCCATCTACAATGTGGACCAGTTACCAATCTGCAGCTGCAGCCTCTGGGCCTTGAAACTTTTCCCAGCCATTCCAAGTGCATCTTAACTTGATGATGAGAGACACAGGAACGGCTGATTCCTTGAAGTATTGTGACTATAGATGGGAAAATCTGTCGTTTATGAAATAAATACTAATAGAAAAGTTTAATGTCTCAACCTATATATGTATATAGTGAAAGAAGTACTCAGGTTGATAGACAAGATGCTAGTTTAAAAGCAATCTATTTCTGTTATCGGCTAAAATAACAATTAATAAAAAATTCTTCTTGGCTAGTTCAAGTCATCAGGTGACCTAAGAGTTAAAAAATAATAAAGAGTGCACAGATGATCTCTTATCTTAATCCTATGTATACTGTTAAAACATATTCCCATATATAAAAAATTGTAAAATACATAAGAAGTAATGTTGGGAAACACATACCAAAAATAAACTATTTTTACTGAACTAAGAAACTATTTGAAAAAAAATGAGTATCAAGTCAAGAGAAGATTAAAAAGTCTCACACTGAGAATTCTTACGACTACCACAAAAGACCATGAGTGTTAGCTCATCAATTCCCACACAAGGACTCAACACAGAGAAAAAGACTACCGAGAGTCTCTCTGTCTCTATCCCCATCCATCACCAGATGAAGGTTCTATGGTGAAATGCAAGATATTCATCTTCATCAGTGTGGCTATAGGATGGGGCCAGTTGTGGCGCCCTCTCCTCAGCTGC
>LOEQ01000054.1:966191-999453 GCA_001685075.1 Bramus lutescens | reverse complement strand
CCTTCCTAGACCTGGATGGAGGGGGGAGGACCTTGGACTTCCCACAGGGCAGGGAACCCCATGACTGCTCTTTGGACTGGAGAAGGAGGGGGAGGAGGTGGAAATTTTTAATAAAAAAATTAAAAAAATAAAATAAAGGTCTGGGATTCTGGGAACAAAAGAGAATCCTGAGAAAGAAGTAAAGGTATAATTACAACTTCTCCAAATATAACTTATTTTTCTGTTAGCAAAAGAAAAGGTGATTTCTCTAAGATTTTATCCAATGTTTTTGGTTCTTACAAAATCAATAATAAACACTATTTTCTTATGTAAGAAATCTGTTGAATAAAATTAATTCCCCATTTAAAAAACCACTATCAAAAAATTATGTCTATCTTTAATTTTTATAATGGATCTAATCAAATTCTACCTGTATTTAATGTATATCAAACATCCACTAATGTTGTATTTGTTGTGATGATATAATTATAAGCACATCACAATTATATTCCAAACCATTTAATAAAAAGATCAGTGCTATTAAAATTTGTAAAGGAAAGGAAAGGGAGACTTAATGAGGTTCAGTGCTTGAGTGACAAGGTGAGGGTACAAGGAGTGGACATTATCCAGACTGATATCTAGACTCCTCACTGGCCTAGATATCTGTGCATAGAAACATTAATATTTAATATCTGAACCCATGTGATTGGGTTCCAATGTTACTGGGTACTTTCAACACTGTATAATTCTAATGATCCTTAAATAATAAGTAAACAAAAACAGTGAGAAAAAACTTAAGATAAATTTTCATCTATTGTACATAATAACGTTAATCTAAAAAATTGGGAAGGATGCTCTATCAAACATCTGAAGTAACTATAATGAATCTTATATAAAAATTCAAAGGGAATATTAAAACACACTAAACATATAACAAAGTACTTAGCATAAACATCATTACCATCAACAAACCAATGTAAGTGCTTTCACAGAAAGAGACTCAACATGCCACCTACAGCATCATCAACAAGGGTTTTCAAAAACAATAAAGGCCACTAATTTAAAAATATAAATTTAAGTCTTTGTTACTTCTACATAAATCTTCCTGTCAATTAATGTTTGTTTGCTGTAAAAATACATCAAATGTTTTCCAAAGTCATACACTAAACTACAAATATTGGAAATTATTCATAATCACTTCTGAAGCCCACAAGGTAATGCGAAATAATTGCTGCGAGTCACCATAAGGGTTAGGACAATCATTTTCTACTGCATAGCAGCGCTATTCTAAGCTGATAGTGTGTTTAAATCCACACCAATGAAATCAATATGGCACTCTTCTATTCAAGGTGAGACCAAATAAACCCGTCTGAAGCTTTGAGAAATAGGCTTTGCAGTATACTTTGAGTGCTAAATGCCTCTCAGTCCAGAGATCTGTCATTAAATAATCATTAGCCATCATTCACTCTTCCTAAAAAGCTTAACATCTAAACTTGTTCAGCATCCTCTCAAGCATTAGTATAGACTAGCAAGTAAGTGCTCATCGGTATGTAGATGTTCAGTCAGTTTCACACTGTATCCTCTCATCAAAATACTGCCAAATATTAGCACACACTTACTGGAGAGTAGCATGTGAAGCTGACAAGTGATTGGTGAAGAGGACTTAATGTAATGATCAGTTTGGGGTAGAAACCAGACACAAACGTAAAGAGCTATAATCAAGTCATCCCACATTGTTCTATACATAAAAAACCAGTTGTCTTTCCTATCATTCAGGATCAAATGCTATTTAGCCCCCAAAAGAAATCATGTAGAATTAGACCCATCTTAATAGGGAATCTATTGGTAGGTAATCTTGGCTTTGATACTGAGTATATTTTTCAACAATGCTTTCTTTATTAGTATAATTATCATCTCAATTTCAATAAATATTCATCTCAGTTCCAGAATATTTACTTTACCAGACCCATTATTATTTTAAATATTATGAAATTGAGAGAAAAAAATCAAGGTACACTTATTTTCTATTACCTAGAAGGTTAAATATGTAACACAGAGTGGTCTTAATGTCTAATGGTTATTACCTAATGTTATTAGGTCATTTAATGGTGAAAATAATTTTCTCATGGTATGACACTAATCTCACTTTCAAGTTGACATTAATGAAAATATCATTTCACTGAGACACAATTTGTCCTTCATTTATCTAGAAACATATAACCAGATACAGTTTCACAACTTATCATTTTCAGTTTATTTAATATAGACTTCATAGACTTCATCATAAATGAGTCATGGCACTATCTGAATAATAAGTGGATAAGATGTAATATTTTCCCGGGTGTATTTTAGACACTAGATTCAAATAAAAGAGCTCATTTACTTGTTAGATGCTTCAAACCTCCAAGTATATACTATAGACATAAAACTACTATTTGAAAATTTTCTAGCATTCTAATTATTAGTTTTTATCTATTATTTTCATTTTTCTCTGATATAATCATAATAAAAGAACCAAAATAAAGTTGGTAAGAAGTAAGTAGAGAATTACTTTGATAGCTTGGTAATTATACTACATTGTAATTAACAAAAGATTTATGATTCAGAAAATTAAAGAAAATAAGCCTTTGTCAACCCAGATCATCTTTAGTGGTTTCTCATCCTAGAATGGCATTAGTGGAAGCACTGAGGATTTGGGAATTCCATTAACACACTCAGAAGTATAAAATAGCCACACTTTTCCTTAGCAGATATACTGAAGTGATCAAGGATTGAACAGACAACAAAGTACTAAACAAGTCATTATGAAAAGGAGAAACTTCTTTGGAACATTTGAAGAAACGTATCAATACTAAAACAGACCCACACCATAGGAGAGAACAGTGAACAGAGATGGCTACACACTGAGCTCCAAACTAGGCTGGGTGACAATATAAGGCCTTGTCTCTAAAAATCAAAGTAAATTAAAGAATTAGTACTGGTAAACATCACTTGGAGTCTTCCAACATCTTAGTAAAGTTGGATTTTTATGATTAGCAGCAGTGCCGACAACCTCTGCAAGGCCTGGTCATACAATTGGTATTCCTTTCAAATCCTGCACAGAAAATTTCTTATCACAGACTCAAAACTTACACCACCTGTCCTAAATTTTAAGGAATATTTTATGAGTGCACTTATTTTAAGTTATTCCAAGTGGTAATGATTTTTAGCCTATTCTTTAAATATTATTAAAATCAGTGAAGAGAATTTCATTTGCTCTCTTTAAAAATGTAACTGATTTTTATATACTGAACAACTACACTATAAAAATAAACAAAAATGTTATCAAAAGAATTGATGCCTTTATGAGTATGTTAGATTAACTACGATTCAAATATTTATTGGTACAGACAACAGTGAATCTGCCTTGGTGATTTTGTAAAACTGAAGTAACGTAAAAAAAAAAAAAGATAGAAGCGCTTACCACAAGCTTAAATGTCAGAATTCATAGCATATCAAAAATCTCAAAACTTGAAATATGAATGTGACTTATAAAACATCTTCAATATTTGTTATATGAAAAACTTAATTTAGTATCTGATCAATTTAAAAATAGAAATAAACATTCAATAGAAATAGATTCAATAATCATGAAATATGCTCTACATGAAGGTATTGAAAGTACACTAAAATCTAATGATTATTAGAGTATGTTACACCTGGGGCTACTAAGCATTTATATCCTAGTTAAATGTTGAAATTGATCAAATTTAATATTAGTAAGAGGTAGCAATAGTATAATACTCATTTTTCTTATTTTTTTTTTCAAAACTCCTCAACCCGAAGACTTCGCTATTTTCTAAAGTGGCCAATCAAAATTCCAGAAGGTTCCTGAAAAATGCCACCAGAGGCGAGAGGCCAGAATCATATATATATTTTTAATGAAAGCACAAATAAGAAACAGAATTACAGCAGCCCCACATCTCGCGGAAGCTCGATACTTGACTGCTCGGCTGCTGGAGCAGCTCCAGAGAGAGTTAACCTGGTGTGATAAAAGACTCGACAAAGCAATTCTGACTGTGCAGCAATGCTAAGTTGTGGACTAATACACGAACAGGAGGCCCAATCACTGTCTTTCACCATGCACAATTTACACATGGCTTTATCAATAGCCTTAGTGCTGAATACAGAACACACTCTATTTGGCTTTCAGTCAATTAAGCTTTAAGCTGTCAGCAAACAAGACTTTTAAGTTAATTTTGAATCACCACGAATCAAGTTGAAGGTTGTAAAAGGGCGGCTCACACGCTGGCATGAAAAAAGGCAGTTTAATTGCCTCTGAATAGCTATTACATGCTGCAATTGGCCTATTGAATCTTAGATGATCTATTTATCAAAGAACAACTATCAAAGATTAGTAAAACGGCAAATAAGATACCTTGCATAAGAATCTGATATATTTGCAATAGTATAAACAATGAATATTTTAAAGTATTTTTACTTTTTAGTGCAAAAATTTTGAGAAATGGGAAACCAGAAAAACAAAAGCTGGTAACAGAGAAAAGAATAAAATATTTCTAGGAAAATTAATACATATTTTAAAAGATATTTTGTGCCATACAATATTTTAATGCAAAATGTAAAGATTTAGAATACATGTGCTCCTTTATAAATGTTCAAGTTATAAATGTGTGAGAAATTAAAACAATAAGAAAAGAAATTAAAAATTTGAATTAAGTTGAAGATTTTAAAACATCTTAGTTTTGAATTTTTTATATTAAATACGTGATTGTGGGGAAGCAAAGAACAAAGACATCATTTTAATACCTTTAGATGAAAATTAAGGATTTCTTAGGGGAATTAAAGAAATTTTTATGTTTATAATATGGCATATCATCTCTTGTTAAGACTATGATTGGTTACAAAAGTAATCAGCTTTTTTCCTGGAATTAGTCATTTCAATTTCATGTACTCTGGATTATTATTACAGGGTGGCTCATGAGTGTTTGGTGTGTATATTGATTTTTTTTTTATTTGAGGAGAGCAGTGAAGCATTAGGTCAGTGTGGGAGGAGGGGAATGGTTAGCTTTTGTAAACTGATGTAAACATAGATCAAATTTAGGGATGATAATTTTGTATTGATGGAGACGAACTACTTCTTTTGTATATTCCGAATGATTTTTACATGTTAATATCTCAACAGCCGAGCTCCTTAAACTGTGCACTCATGGTTACATGGGGAAATCATAAGGAGATTAATGTCTGCAAAGTACTGATGACTTTAAGAATTTGAACAGACAGGTTCGTTTTACTGAATGAACCTACCCGTGTTCTAGTCAAGAGGGTGTGTTGCCTGGGAAGGAGCACCATCCTCATCGCAAGAACTGCAGGAACTTAGGGGCTACGACTCACACTTTTTCATCCTCCGTTTTCTAAGGCATTATAAAACATTATGCTTGCATTTCTCTTCACAAAATATAATCATTTACTAGTCGCTTCTCAAAAAGCAATGCTACTAAAACAATGAAGAGGAAGGCATTAAAGCAGACAGTGCTTATCTGACTTGTAAAGGAAATGCAGAAGGAAGAAACAAATTCAAAGTCAGAACCAGAGTTGTCAGGGTCAGGTAGAAACTACATGGAGAAGAGGTATTCTTTTCATCACCAAGAGATGTTAATAAAGACGTCTTTAACTTCAATGACCATAAACATTCATTGCCTATCTCCTCTTATGTTTCTTCATTTATACATTTCGTGGAGGACACAGGTAATACCAACTTCACTCATACAAGCACGTATAACAAAAGAGGAAATAAGGCAGATATTAGCCTCTCCCTTCCTGTACTGATTCAAGGAAAGAATGCACACATGGCAACAAAGACAAAACTATACAAATATAGATGACAATAGGAAAGCAGACTAGAAAACACAGCAGAAAACAACTTTAGATAGAGGGAGAAGATACAAATCCAGAGACATAATGGCTGAATGTGTTTCTGACTCTCACTGGTGGTAAGTGAAGGAACCAAGGTATACACCTGATATTTTTAGTTTTCAATACTTTAAATTATTATCTTAAAGAATTAACAATAGGATCATATGAAAAGTTCTGCAACGCCTTTGGAGCTTAAAGGTTGTATTGTTTCTATTTCTATCACTGTGACAACTAAGAAATTAACTTAAGGAAGGAAGAATTGATTTGGGATCATGGTTTTCATCCATGGCCACCTGGCCCCATTGCTAGGACCTGTGGTAAGGTAGAAAACATCATGGCAATGGGATCGGATCAGTCAGGGAGCAGTGAGAAGGAACAAGCCTGTGCTTCAGGGTCTCCTCCTCCTTCCACTTTTGTTTTATCCAGGTGCTCAGTCTTTTGGATGGTGTCACCCATAAGTAAGCAGATATTCTTTAGTCACTGTACCTATACCTCTAATATCTGGAAACGCACTCAAAGATTACCTATAAATGTGTTCTACTAATCTCCTATATGCCTGGCTAATTTGATAAAAATAATTATCAGAAAAAAACTAACTCCAGCTTATACTAACCAAAGGCAGAGATCAAAAAGAAGTAAAAGCAGAGCTTTGTGGATAGCAGATTAAGGAAACTGACCTATAACAATAGAAAAACAGGTGAAGTCTTCAAAACCACACAGTGATTAGTAGAAAGATAAACTCAACAACTGTTCATTGGAGAGAATTGAGGTATAAAATTCAATAGCTTGGAGCAAGGGGAACAACAGCAAAAATGGAGACAAGAGAGTTCATCAAAACCACTGCTTTTTGTTTATTACTTTATCTTATTTATTGGTGTGTACGTGTGTACACTCCCAGGCATGCAAACGTGGAAGCCAGAGGAACAAAGAGATACATTCCTCTATTTTTTCCAACACATTTTTTTTTGTTTTTAAACAGAGTCTCTCACTGACCTGAAGTTCCATGTTTTACCTATGTTTGCTGGCCAGCAAGATCCCAGCATATCCCTGTTTTTAACTCCTCCATCCCCGAGGCTTACACGTAGTCATGCCTGTTTTTGTTTTGTTTTGTTCTGCTTGGGTTAGTTTTTGTTTGTTTTTGATATAAGTGCTAAGGAATGGAACTCAAGTTCTCATGTTTTTACACGTGCTCTCACTCATTGGTCTATCTCCTCAGCCACTATGTCTGTGTTTAAAGCAAAAGACACCAAAAAGGGAGAAGAATCAACCACACCGTTAAGGGTTCATATCAGGGAAAATGAGTTATTGATAAAATGAAGATCAGATAAATATGATTGAATTTAAACATCTTGGGGCTCAGAAGGCTGAGAAGTAGTTGGGGGGGCAGGCTCGGAGCAATGAGAGGAGGTAGGAAATTATTCCTGGCCAGCTGAGAAGTCACACCACAAGACAGGTTAAATATACAATGGATTGAAAAAAGATGAAGAGAACTGTGAAAAAGAGGACTGGGAAAGCCTATTTGCATACCACGCACTGAAGAGCAAAATGGAAGAAGGGAAGACTCCACCTTTTCTTCTTTCATCTGGCAAACCCTGACACAAGTCACAGTTCAAATGTCAGGTTACCACTGGAGAGATGGCTCAATTGATAAAATGCTTGCTGGCCAAGCATGAAGACCAGAGTTTGAACCCCAGAAGCCATACGAAAAGCCAGGCATAGTAGAGCATTATGTAATCCTGGTGCTGGGAAAAAAGAGGTCAGTCAGCCTAGCCTAATGACCAAGCCCCATGGTCCAGTAAGAAGCCCTGTGTCTAAAACAACAGCTGCTCAAGGAACAACATCTGAGGTTATCTACAGGCACGCCTGCACAAGTGTACATCCACCTACATGAACATAAATGTGCGCACGCACACACATACACACAACACGGAGAAATGTCAAGTCTGTTCGCAGGCTGTCCTTGTTCCCACACTGCTTAGTGTCCTTCAGAAGTAGGCACAGTCCGTTCTTGTGATATGCTACTGCACATCTTTCCCCCATCACATACTCTTTGAGCGTAAGCCAGAGTACTGCAAGGTAAGCGTGAGCACGCACACATGCACATACAGGTATGAGTATATATAAGATTCCACACAGCCAGCATGTACATGTATGTGTGTGTGTGTGTACATGTGAGTGTGTACAATAAATCAGAAACCACTATTTAGTATTTCCCTCCCTCTGTAGTATAAAAAACACAATAAACAAACAAAAACAAAACTCACCACCACCAACAACAAAAGGAGTCTTACAGGAAAAGAATTACTTTGGAATTATTTTGAGCCAATACAGAACTTACGCATTATGGGGCCACATGACCCATAGAATTTATATCTTATTTCTCTTGAGAGACTTGGTGCATTCTCACCAGCTACCTTCCACTAAGAGAGAGAAAGCCAGACCTCTCCCACATGCTATAACAGACCTGCCTTCCTGGCTGGGAAATCAACTGTATATAGAAAGCGTACGTTAGGTTAGCTGTGCTCGCAGATGAGGCCGACTTCCTATAAATATACTCATATTTATATGAGATGGGAGACAGGAGAGAAAACAGCATGAAGCTCTTCTTGCACCAGTCTAGTTTCCCTTAAAGAAATTTTATGAAGCTGTGCTCCCTTTCTGGAGCAGGTCAGAAGTCTAAAAATCTCTAGGAAAATAATCAGGCTAGTCACACTATAACAAGTCTTTTATGTCAAAGGTATTTCATTCTTATTTGAATTCACGATGGGAGAAGTTACAGGCTCCTTAAAGTAAAAAGTTGAAGTAGCCCAAAGAGACAAGACCACCTGGGAGTCAGAGCTCAGAATGCTGGACAAGCTGATGGCCCAGAGTCAGTCTGGGAACCTTAAGAACTGTTGGAGATTAATGTGGCCTTATCCACCCCACCTCTACTTTCCTTAGAGGGGATTTTTCCTGAGAGTCCTTAGCTTCCTGGCTCACTCTGCCCAGAATGCCCCCTGGAGTGACAATAGTGACTTTCCTGATGGATAAGGAAGGATAGGACAGGAATTTGTCATGAGCAGTTTACCCCCACCCCCACGCCCTGCTCAAGATGCATTTACTTGCAAAGAATAGCACTGCTCCTGAAGTCATACATTTCCAGAAGCAGGTGCACAGGAAAAGGCAGTGGTTTCCAGCAAAGCCTGTGATGAATTATTAATTTAACTGTACAATATATTATTGGGAGAACAAAGCTCCAAGAATAAGCAAGACATCTCTGAAGAGGAAAACAACAACAAAGAAAGAAAAACATGTTCTACAGAGTATGAACACTGACTGTAAGCTATAGTAATAAAATCAGCATAGTCAGTACTGCAAAAGAGATATATATATATATATATACAATAAAAATAAGGAGAAAAATAAACAACAGCAATAAAACCAGAGTTCATGCACACACTCATTGAAAACGATGTATTTTTGCTTGTTTATGTTTTTTGCTGTGTAAGTAAAATGAATCTATCACATGCAAAATCAACTATGAGCAAATTACTAACTTCTATGACTGTGGTCAAGCATTAACTTTCGAAGGAAAGTATAAATGATGGTATAAAGACTTTCTTGAGATCATAAAAGCACAAACCATGATAGGAGACATGATAAGATCACAACATAAAAGTTAAAACTTCTTTTCATAAAAATACCTTAAAAAAATTAAAATGCAAGGTACAGAGTGAAAGAAGCATTTAATGACTGATAAATTTCCAAATGTACAAAGATCTTTTGCAGTTTAAAATGACAAACACCACAATGGAGAAATTGAAAAACCCCCCTACACACACACACACACACACACACACCAAAATACCTAAAAAATGTTTTGAACATGCCTTTCACAAAAGAAGACAAGTACACATTTAAACTCTTTTACAGCTAAGAGTACACCAAGGTATCACTCCCTCCCTTATGAATTCATCAACTTTTCTATCTGAAAAGAGTGTTTTGTTTTAAGGCAGGACATAGGTATGTTGTTCTTGAGCTCATAAAATTTTCCTGCCTCCACCTCCCCCAAAATGGACTTATGGTGCATGCCATTATGCCTACTTCAATAGAAAACACTTTAAAATAGCATGAGAAAGTACATAATCTCATACACTGTGTGCAAAAGCTAAGCAACTCCAGTCTTAGGTATATAGTCAGAAGAAAAACTATATTTAAATATAGATGATATGAGTAACATGTTCACAGCACTGAGATTTTTAATGTGGGGAAAATTCTAACAACTGAAATGCTTATTGCTAAAATAAAGAACAGACTGTAACTTATATAAATCATTGTACTACACAGTTAAGTATAAAAATGAGCTGTGATAGATTATAAATGTTGTATCATCTTACAAAAATAAAACAAGATTAATGATAATATTGTTTAAGCATACTTATATATGACTACTGGAGAGAGAAAAAGCAACTGTGATCTTATTAATATAAATGTTTTCCTGTGAAAATGACTATCAATAACAGGAACCAAAGCTATAGCCAAGACCACTTCAGTATCTATGGAAATAAGTCTACTTCTTCAATTTTCTCAAATAAGCCAGGGGAGTGTCTGTCATCTCCTCAGGAAGCTGAAGCAGGGGGAATGCTTGAATACAGGAGCTCAAGGGTGCATGTGATATTTCCAGATCCACTGTATTACAAATGGGGGAGAAGAGAGAAGAGAGAAAGGGGGAAGTTCCTTAAACAAGAAAAAGGCATTATCTAATTTAAGCTATTTTTGTGAGTAAAAGACAAGGAGAAAAATATACCTATGTAGTATTTTGTTGTGGCTTAAAATATGCTAAACTTCAAAGGTGTATCAAGGGACCCTAAGTGGTGACTACGAAAGTTATTGGAGAATTACTCCAAAGAATCCTAATTAAAGATTATCTTTCCAGAGAAACTGAATAGTCATACATCCTGACATTTTCTATACTGTCACAAGGGTTCAGGGACAACATCAAGCCTCAAGTTCAGAATTCTTCAACAAAGAGAATGCTACACCCCATATAAGCCTGTTTGCTGAACAGTGATGGGCCAAAAAGACAGCTTGAGATACAGAGATGTCTGGGCCTGGGGAGACGGCTCAATGGTTACAAGGACGTTCTTAACCAGGGTTAAGACTGCCAGCCTGGAGTCTGGGTTTGACTCCCCGCCCTCGCATCAAGCAGATGCAACCCCACCCACAGGGCATCTCACACATCTAGATCTGACACTACTGAATCTGACACCTCTGGATTTGACACCTCTGGATATGATACCTCTGGATCCAACACCTCTGGATCCGACACCTCTGGACCTGACCCCTCTCGATCAGATACCTCGGTCTACAACAGGCATAAATGCTCATGTGCACACACCTAAGGGCAGACATGCACAAAATATAATTAAAACTAATTAAAATAAATTAAAAGGGAGATGAACAAATAAGTAGATAATTAGGGATATAATTAAGCTTTTAAGCTGGGGACAATCAAATGGTGAGAGGCTTGCTTGGGAGGGTGCTGTTGGGGCAGATGGGAAATTCTTTACAGAAGGCATTTAAGACTTGAGTGTTATATGAGTAGAAGACAGGGGGATGATAGAAGACAGGAGAGGTTGAATAGGAAGATTCTATGAAGGAAATTATGCAAACAATTATGCAAACAAAAAGAATTAAAAACTAACATATTTAAGTACTTAACAGGAAAGAAAGGAAAAAGGTTGAGAAAAGAAGCCATGGAGAATGAAAGAGCTATTTAATGATGGTCACAGAAACCACTCAAAGAAACATCTATGCCAAACTTTACGTCAAAGGCACAGAGGACTCGTTGACAGACCAAAGCACCAGAGTAAAGAACACAACTTCTGTCTTATTTGTAAAGATCCTTCTCACAGCAGAGAGGATTGGAAAGTGGTATGTCTCCATTGTTAACAGTGAGTACCAAAGTTGTCGATGTGGATGGACTGCAAGAATGGACAGGAAGATTTAAGAGAGATGACTGACTAGATTGTTAACTGTATTTGGGAGCAGTGAGGAAGCAGCAATAGGCCACAGACAATTATTAGGTTTCTAACTTGAACAGATGGTGAATCAAAATATGCACTACAGGACAAGGACATACATCAAGGAAGTTGTTCAGGTATTAGAAGAATTGGTTCAACTTTGACATGTTTACATATTAAGATAATCTGTTTATAAATGGCCAATGAGCAACTGGCCATCCCACAAATATTTTCCATTTTCTCTGGCGTATAAAGGGATTCACCACCATGACTAGCAAATGACGACCATCCTCCTCATATGACTTTTACAAAGAAAATAAGAAAGTAAACAAATAAATAAGTGTAGATCATTATAGATCGTGGAAACAAAGTAAGATGTGGTATAGAAACTGACTTCAGTGAAGGGTTCACTTCTGACTGGACCACTTGGGAAGAAGAAGCATCACTGGTGAGACCTAAGGCATTAGCTGGACTTAGGAAGTTTGGGGAAAGAGAAAACTATATGCCAATTTTCCCAATAACCCTGAATTGTTCATAAACAAATAAACACTAAAGTAGTTGGTGTAAGAGAATTAACAAGAGAAGATAGCAGTGAGCAGACACTGAACAGACCTCAAATCTAAGACTCCAATGGGACAGTCATTGGAACTGAAACAAGAGTGGCATGATATGACAGGCATTTTAAAAAGGTCACTCGGTGTAGAAGATGGTTCACTGGGAGACATGAGCAGAAATTAGGACGAGAAACACTAAAGTCATTAGAAATGAAAGTGGTGTTAGGTAAGCTGATAACCATGGATTTAAAGAGAAATGGAAAAGAGGGCTTGGAAATTACTTTAAAAGCAGGAAAAGACAATAGGGGTTGATAACCAAGAGCTATGCTGAATATTCATTGATAAGTGGTTGAAGATAAGGACATTTAAAAAGGACCCTGGACCAAACCCCTCAGAACGATGGCTCTTAAGAAATATGAACCTGGGGTTTGAAAGATGTTCAGTGGTTAAAAGGCTTATTCTCTTCTTCAGAGGATCTACACCCACTTGTGACTTCAGCTCCAGGGCAAAAGCCTCTGGGGGCAGAGGTGCTCAAGTGTGCTTATCCACCCCTACCCCTACCCTCCATATCCACACACAAACACATAACTTCTAAAATTAAAGTTCAATTAAAAATAAGAAATAGTACAAGAAGAGAAGGCTCTAAAAGGAATACAGAAGGGCAAGAAAATCAGAATAACCATGTCCTGGGAGTAAAGGGAATTTTCCTTAGAAAGCAGTCAACAGGGTCAAGAATAAGAAATTCCTATCTGTCCACTAAGCTGAATAATGCTAAACTCAGTGCCCCAGTGATCAGGTTAAGGGTTTGTGTACTGGAATGTTGGGCAGAAGGTCAGGGCACAGAGCATTTGAAGGAATGGATAACTAATGAGGAAGCATATGCCTGGTTAGGAAAGAAAAGAATTTCTTAAAAAGGATACACTGTACTTGGAGAAGACATTGTAATTTCAAAAGTTGGAAAAGAGATTTGAGACAAAGCTAAGAAACAAGCAAGATGCAAAAGAGAATATTTAATTATCCAGCAACCAACAGGAAATATTAAGATAACATTTGAGGAATGTTAGTGTACACAACTTATTTTGCAGGTCAATATCAATCGCTTCATATCTATTTGTGTACCATACTCTCTTCAGCTTTTCAGACAGTACTGGGAACAAATTAGATTTTAATAAGTATGTAGAAAAAGAGCAGTAAAAATCCAACAATTACTGCCCTTTATTAACATGGGTTATTACAAAGTCAGTTTGTATAAGTCTACGAAAAGTAAAATAGAAGATGAAAAAGAAAATTTTATCAGTAAACACTAGAAGCCACTTATATTGGGTACTGTAGCTAGATATTATTCAATAATTATTCCTTTAATATAAATATCTGCATTTAATAGCAAATAAATATTTTCTTCATTAATGTTTTAATCAGTTTTTGACACCATTATCTGATACAAACAACTCAAGAAAGGAAATATTTATATTTGGCTCTTGGTTGCTTGGCTCCACTGATCTGCATCAGAGATAAGAGAACCAGGTACCAGGAATGCTCACAAAGGTGGTCCAAAGGCAGAGAGGCAGAAAGAGGAAAGGGAGGAGAACACCATGCAAACAGTGAACAACTACCACCATCTAGGTCTCATTTCCAATTTTTCAATATTTCCCAAAGATAGTATCAAATTTTAATCTATAATTAGTCTTCAGGATCCAAAAATTTATTAAAAACTCACAAGCTGGTAAAAAGGTCAAGTATGTAAACATGTGGGGGACATTTCATATTCCACCTTTTAAATTCTAAACGAGTTATCCTAAATACTAAATGATTCAAAGGTCTCTTTTAAAGAAAATATTCCTTACATAAAACACAGAAAAGGAGAAATCGCTAAAGACCAAATCAGGCTGTTCACTAAAATTTTGTGCAACCCTCAAATTTTAAATTCTTCCCGTAATGAAAGAAATTTCACAGTATAAAATGTTTTAAAAGTGTTTCATATTTTATCAAAAACAATGACAAATAAACACAAACAAGTGTTGATATAAAACTACTAAACAACATTGTGCTAATTATTTATGCTTACTAATATTAAACAGAAAACAAATAAGATTCCAAATAAATGCGAGTTTTGTGGAAACTAGTAAATAACTGTTTGGTTACTCTTGATAAAAATGAATGTGCCATTGTAAATGAGAAATTACAACTATGGATGTGAATTATGATTTCAGCATATCTGATAGACACAACAGTCACAGCATAGCAACAAAATTCAATGAAAACTCGTGTCTTCTTGTAAACTGCACTGTTGATAAACAGAATAAATGTTCAGAGTGCTAAAAAGAAAGTCCTATGCCAAGAAACTCTATAGTACGTCATAATTGTTCATAGATAACTGGCCAAAGCAGTACTGAAAGAGGAAATATGTTGGTTGGCAGAAATCTCTTTTCATAAGGCCATAGTATAATTGCACACATCTGATCGATTCACCCAATGCTCACCCAAATCATATCCAGAAACAAAGAAAATGCACAAGGAAAGAGAGGAAAAATCAACAACTGCTATCAGGATAATTTTAGGCCTCATATATTCTTCAACTCTCATTCTGTCTATAAATCTACATGTGTATGTTTTCCTCTGACGAACCACTCATTCCCATGGAGCAGAGGTTGACCTTGCCTAAACTCTCATGAGGTCCTACAGAAACACACAGAGCTACAGTTCCTTTTCCGCATAAGATAAAGCCAAAACTACAAGTGTAAAGACCTAAAATTACATCTCTAGAGTCCATACACGAAGAATAGTGATTTCATTTCCATTTCTATTTTAATTTTTTGAGACCATTCTTGTTACACTGTAATATAGTATCATAGATGATTCAAACATGAGGGGAAAGATGTAACGGAAACTAAGCAAGGCAACAGGAGAATGCAGAGATAAACGGAAAACAGAGAAAAGTGCGAGGAGGAGGGGGAAAACGGGGAAGGCGAAGGAGAACCACAAAACCAATTTTTTCTTTGAAAATACCATAATAAAACTTAATACTGTGCAAGCTAACTTTAAAAAAGTAAAAATAGCCACTCATAGATGAGGAGAAAAATAGTCAAACAGTAAGGGGGAAAGGATTCTTTTGACACCAAACACAAAGATCAGTTATCATATATATGATATATGTATATATATCATATATAGTTATTATATATATATATATAGAGAGAGATAAGAAATCATTAACTTCTTTTTCTCCCAGAATCAACAATCATATAATCATTAGGGAAATAAAAGAAAGAATGACAATGAGATACAGGGATTTGAGGCCAAGACCATCACACACTAATAGCAAACATGCAAAAACAGAACAGTCAGGGTAGAAAACAATGGCGTGACAGTTCTTAAGAAATTAAACATACAACCATTCAGTGTATGCTCCAGTAATGCCAACCTAGGCATAAACCTAAAAGAATGGAAAAAAAATCTGAAAGTCCAGAATGGAAGGATTTAGTAAGATATTTATGCATCAAAATTTATAGCAACAGTATTAAAAATACTCCAAAGGAACCAAATATCAATAATGGCAGAGCCATACATTAGAGTATCATTCTGCCTTAAACAGAGATGGAATTTTGATATGAGTTACAATATAGATGAACCTGAAAGGCTTAAGACTTAGTGACATAGGACAACACTTATATGATTCTATTATATGAATTACTTAGATTCAGAGACAGAATATAGATGATTTTCCTTCTAGAACCTGATTATCTGATCTTATGTCTAAGCCTCTGATAATTAACATTTTATTACATTTATTAATTTAATGTGTCTATGCACATTACACAAGTGTGGGGATCAGAGAACATCAACCTGTGGGAATCGGTTCTCTTTTTCAACCACTTGGATCCCAGGAACTGACCTCAGGTTGGTCTTTACCCACTCAGCTATCTTGCCAGTAACCCTTTCTAATTTTAAGTATATAAAGCAAAATAAAAGGTTTCTTGTATATAGAGATAATTTCGATATTCATATAGCTGGGTTGCTCAATATACACTTAACTAAAGTAGATAGAAATTTTGCTAGTAATGGTATTATTATGTTCATATTCCATCAGTAGACATTCAAAAATGTTGAGAAAAACTATATCCCACTTCTTCATCCTGTTTGGTCCTCACATTAATCTATCTCAGTTCAGCTAGCCCAGCCAGTTCACACAGTACAGGGACTTATGAGTCACTGGATTATATACCCCTTTCTGCTTAAAACAGGCCAAACAATCTGAATGAAACCTAAGAAATTCTTTCAGAAATAAAGAGGTAAAAGGCAGAGGTTTAATGACATGTTCCTATGTTGACTGTGTTTTGATTTCTTTAGAATGAATTCAGACAAGCTCAGAGTTTTCTTCTGTATATAATCATCATAGCACAGCTTTTAAAATGCTCATTTCTGTACATAATTCTGTGTTATGACATGAAAATATTTAAGAATCTCAGCATCTTGTCAGAATAAAACCAGAACGTTTTTTTCTCTACTTTTTTATTGTTATCTCAGTCCTAGACTAGTCACATGCCAATCTTTAATGTCTTTCAATTTTTACAAACAAACAAAACTGTTCACTTGAATATTATTACCTTTGTTGGATGAATTTCATCTCAAATTTTCATTCTCATTTTTCAAATAAAAATCAAAATCCTCAATATGTAAAGTAGTCCTTTGGTTAATTTTTCACTGTGTTTCTCCTGAGTCCACTCAAAATAATTTGATAATATGGCATTTTAATACACTCATCAAAATTAGAGGCTATACAACTTTTTTCAAATTTTATAATAGCAAGTGTTAAACAGATTCAGCTTGTGACATTTTTACTTAAATCTGTTGTGATTAGAGCTGATGAGAAACATTAATAAATCCAGTAACATTTTCTACAGCTATTTTGAAATGCCAGTTATTGCTAATCAATGAACTTCTTATTTTTGACTGATCAAATGACTCACAACACAGTTACAATGACTGATTTTTAGATCTCTTCACAGGTTATAGCCACAGAAGCCTTGATCCAAATAGTGACTAGCTCTGTGTATTCACATTTCTCCAACAGTGACAGGGGCAACTGTACTAATGGTAATAGTTCCATTTGTATTTCAAAAGCAAATGCTTAAATGTGATCTCCTGTTTAGTTAACAACTTCAAATTAATTTACTTCTTAACTGCACTAACATCTGGTATTCAACCATGTTGCTCAAATAGTATCAACTCAAGGACAAGCTGTTTGTGTTATGACAGATGTCAAATGGTCAGTGAATCACAAATTTACTCTTAGATATAAAATTCTCAGAAAGTTTGGTGACTGCTGTGGTTAAAATGTAACAATGTGAAAAATATTGAACACAATATTAGGAATTATAACACTGTTAAAACCCCTGTTAAAATAGTCCCAATAAAAATGCTATCATTTTAATTGGAAATTATATGCCAATAAAAGAATTCACACAGACAAACGTGCTAAACCAATCCTCCAGAAGTGTTAGTTGAAAGGCTCCTTTCAAAAGATGGAAATTGTTACAAAGCATCAATTGCTTAAACTACAATGAGTCTTTCTGCTCAGACTGCTGCTCATATTATCCTCTTCACTCAGGATTTTATGGGAAAAACATGACAAGAGTTACAGAAAGAATATTTTTATTTTAGCATTTGAAGGGGCTTCAGATTTCAAAAGACCACATACATATGTGGTTGTTTTTATACAATAGCTCCTGCTGGATATGGTGGATGCTTTTTCAAGGGGTAATTAAACGCAAATTAAAAGGTTCTTTGATCTCCATATGACTGGCTGGTGAGAGACTCACATTGCAAAATGTGTAGTGACAGGGTTTGCCCTAACCCTCTAAAATGAGACCCAGCAGGAGCCCTGTCCAGCGGCTGACTCATGGGGCCCAGCACTTCCCAACAGTGGGCAAGGCTAGTTGGCTGGGAGTGGCAGATGGTCTCATTTGTTGTGTATCTTCACCCTTCACTTAAACTGAGGTGAACCCTGCCCACAGGTGAGAAGAAAGCACCATGTCTGCACCTGCCACTTCTACATCAGAAAGAATCAACGCTAGCTCACAAAGAATGTGGAGGGAAAAAGAATCTGTTCGGTTGGCTTAGTTTCTAAATAGAGTGTTCTAAGCAGACTGCGGCCACTTCACTTATAAATATCAATGCTTTCCAACTAGCTTTCACATCTCCTACTCCTTAATTTTCCTTAACATTAAGCTCATTAATCTTTTAAAGCATCTCACTAAAACGTAGTCTCAGAAAGTATAAAGAATATTTATAAATGTGTATGCTCCTCCACTCGCTTAAAGAAATGATACAAAAGAGTCAACAGCAAGTATCTGAAAACCTAACAGAATTGAAATAATAACACCACAGTAAATCGACTTCTTAGTTTTATATCATGAACCAAATTTTCTTAAGCGGAAATTTAAAATTACCACTGTCGAGGGCTCTAACATGACCTGCTTCTCTTTACCATGTGCAACCTTCAAAAATAGAGAAACTCGAGATTTAAATTGAAGCGAGCATGCCTATTTTCTCATAAGTATTCAATGGGTATTCACCCTGATAATCAGAGTAGATACAGTCATCAGTGTTCCATATATAGTTGAGATATGGATAATTCCTGATACCCATAGGCAGATAGTACACATCAACTGATAACACAGACAACAGACAAAACAAGTTACTTCTGAAACCCTGAAGGTGACTACTGCTTTTGGTTGCTAATTTCAAATAAAATCTATACTACAACTCAAATATTTCAAGAAAAATTTTAAACCTCTTCATATGCATATAGCTTAGGCACAAGAGCATAAATGTAAAATCCGCTATTTTCCACCTACACTGTTCATAAACTTAAGATTTCAGTAGGGTATCTGGAGCATTTTCTAGGAATACTGTTATGAGCAAAATATATATTTGAATTGACTGCCATTACAAACAAGAGGCTTTATGTGGACTTGAAAACTGTAACAGAGATTTTGGAGCTGATGACTGAATAGAGTAGCTTCCTACCTAAGGGGGTCAGGTTTTCATTAATAGCATTGGCTTGGTGATCATATTCACAGAACTATAACAATAGGAGGAATAACTCATATACTGAACAGAAACATAAGATTTCCAATCCAAATCATGAAGAAAACCCAGTAAGGTACAAGCCAAATTTGATGAATATCAAGTCCTTTTCCAAATTAAGGAACACGGGATGAACCACAATTTATGTAAAAAGTTGCAGTTAGGTAATTGCTATAGGTTAGCTTCTTTAGGAAAGCGAGTTAATACTAGAATTATAATAGCCCGGTAAAATAAGAAACAGTCCTGAGTACCTCACACATCACTGAGTGGTAGGCTGGTTGGTACTGAAGAAGTTCACTGATAGGCAGTAGTAGGTACAAATGCAAGAGGAAGGGTCTGGAAACTGGCCATATAGACTACCATTGAAGGACAGCAAGAAGACCTAGTGGGGAACCTCACTTTCTTCCTCTGGAGGTTCAGGACTTCTGGGCAATGAAAATTATTTGTTGAATTAAAAAGTATCAGGTTTGTCATCAAGAATCTTTATTCTTTCAAATTTAACAATACTCTGTTTTAAAATAATAAACAATGGAAGAAAAAAATCAGCTACTTCCAAGCTACCATACTGACCTAAGAATAAAGCCTCATCCTTCATTGCCAATCTGGCAACTTTGCCAAAGTCACTCTTCTATATATAGGGCTGGACACTGTTTCTAAGTCAGTAAACTGTTTTATGTCAAAACTTTCCCAGGTCTTCCCACCTCTACCACAAACAAAGGGAACTTCTTATCTATTCCATCCTTAACTGGATCTAGTGGTCTAAACTACCTTATACGCTCATGTTTGTTGTATGGGAAGGTAGATATAAAATACTGGCCTGCGTTTAAAATTAATTATCAACTTTTTAACTACAAGAGGGTTTTACAAGAAGGACTAAAGAATGCATTGCTAGAAGGGAAAGGTTATGTGGAACTAAATAGATATTCTTGAAATTTCTTTTAAGTGATAATAAGCACACTGAAAAACAAAGATGTAGGGGACACAGAGAACCCCTGGACCGGGATCAAATTCTCTTGAGTCCTTATAAATTGGATTTACTTCATGCAATTCACTAATTATTTTAAGACTATCACTATTAAAAAAGAAAACCCAACTGATTTTCATACTATCTCAGTTAGTATTACCCTTTCTACAATGGTCCACAAGGAGAAAACTTGCTTGGGTTTATGATTATCTTCACTTCAAATAATTGTTAGCTCTCATTTGTGATTAAAAATGTAAATTAAGGGTACAAATCTTTATGTCTGACAACTAACTGATTTTCATTCAAGAAATCATGCTTCAGTCGTGCTAGCAAGTATAACTACCAAGTATCAGGGAAGACTCTTCAAAACACAACATACATTTGAAAACCTGCTCCTCCATGTTAGCATGCCTTGCACAGTAGAAGTATTACTCATGACTGTGACATGAAGCCTGTGAGTTATGAGACACTGTTGTCATTCCTTTTGTGAATTATGACTTTTGGTCATATGGGTTTGATATCAATTATAAGGGTACGTCACCTAACATACAGATATATGATAGTGTGCCTCGATGAAATGCAATTCATTCTTATCTTAGAGGCATTATCACACAGCTCACAAAGGACCAAGCTTAAGTTCATCTTGAAGGTTATTCACTTACAGGAAAAAAGTATTTTTCCCTTTAAATGTTGCTCCTACATTCGTATTAAATTAAGAATGTCTGTGGATTACCAAACTCAACAAAGGGAGTATATATGATTAAATGTACAAGTCAATCTTGCTTATGCACTGGTGTGCTTATTGGTATAGTTTCATATTTATACAAAATAATTTTCTCTACTGAGTATCTATGTTTATTAAACAGGAAGTCTCTTCTTTAAATTTAAAATATTTCTCATACTATATAAAAAGGTAAATTCAATTACATTAAAATGAAAAACTAAAATTTCTGTATCACACAAAAAGAAAATATATATGCCACAATATTTGCATATTTTCCTATTGTATGTTTTAAAAAATTAAAAATACAGGAGAACTAGTTTCAGGTAAATTCTTTCCAATCAAAAGTCTGTAATATAGAGACAAGTATCCTACATTCAAATCCTAATTTCACCTTTCCTACTGCAAGCAACTGTTCATTTACTTCTACTATAAAGTGAAATGATAATGAGGACGTATCACATGAGCTGTTATAAGGGTTTTAAGAAGTCTAGAATATAGTCTGAGATATATTTAATATTAGGTATTAAATAAGCACTAGTGTGTTTTGGTGTTATTAAGTCCCCATTTTTAAATGCATCAATATATGTGAGTTCACTAAAATTACATTAATTACTATATATACTGTCCTAATACCTTTTAGAAGTGTTACACCCAAATATCCTATACATGCATGCTTAACAATAACAGTGCTCTGTTTAGAAAATATCATTAAGAAAGATCTGGTGCCAAGGAAACTGTTGATTAAAGCAATTCATGATACAGATCCTCTGGTACTTTATGATATTTAATTCACTTAAATGTACAAACACATTCTTGGGTAAAATACATCAATATTAAGTAGATTGTTCATTTATAATAGCCTAAGATTTGTTCACTGAGAAATGGAACATTTAAATGGCATTTAATAGCCATCCTTTCTCCTGGCTCGCCCTTGTCTTTGTCTCTCAGACTTTTTCTCAAGCAAGCATTCTCAGGCCACTCTTCAGAAAAATAAACCCAAATATCTGCATGTGATGAGTTACAGGCTTCAGGAGACAACAGAAACCATGTTTTCATAATGTTCCTAAGCAGATGTACCCACTCACAGATGTACACTGGCATCTCTTCTTGAGTGTCACACATTCATCAGGCTTCCCATAAAAGCTACATTCTCCCTGGAGCCATCCACTTTCTGGAGCCACACACCTCTTCCCGCTACACAAACCACCTTGCTTCTGCAGTCGGCCTCCAATCCCCAGATTAGACACTGGCTACTCTACTAACCTCTGGCTCCAAGAAAGCAACAAGAGAGTCATCTTTCTACATCCAATGGTCATGTGGCAGTTACCGTAGCAAAGGATGAGAACATACAGAGCAGAGGGGAAGAAATAGCAAGCAAGCAAGGACTCACAGGCGGTCGCGGTCATGAAAGCAGAACTGGCATGTCCACTGCCTATAAACTGAAAGGCCACTGCAGATCACGAGGCAAGAGGGCACTTGGAAATTTTTCTGCTCGAGAACCCACAGTAGCTGCTCCACCTTCTACTCACATTAAGTTACAATGCACATAGGCTCCAATATCACATGCTATTCCTAATTTTGAAAACATGTTTTCCAAGAGGAGAAGACTTACTATGAATGACAATCAACTGTGACTAGTTCAATAGAGCTATCTATATTCTTATGTGTGTCTCCAGTCTATTTCTTTACAATAGCAAGAGAGTGTCAGGAAATAGCCCATAATCACTCACTATTTTTTTTTTTACAAACACTTTTTAGCCATCAAATAGCAATTAAGAAGAAGGGAGTTAGTTAAAAGAGACATATACCATGTAAGTAAAGGAAGAATACAGTGTTTAGAAATTTATAAAATACATAACAAATGATAAGTGCTACCTGAAATAAAGGAAGTCTACAGATTCATTAATTCAATTATTTAGTTATTAAACAACTGATTAAGGAGATGTCACATAACTCGGCATTGAGGTCATGCCATGTAACACACACAGGTTAAAAAATTACATGCCTGTAAATGAGCCTCATAGGCAAGTGAAATGCTTAAACATAAACAGTGCATATTATTCTGCAAGGGTACAGTAAACAGCCGGAAAGACTGCGGAACAGAGATTAAGAAGGACTGCATGAAGATGGCCATGACTTAAGAGGGACTTAAAAGGAGTCCTGGAACATGGCCACTATATGGGAGAGGATACCAGCCAGGCAGAGGGACTCAGGCAAAGAATGAACTGAGGTCACTCTGGGGGAAATAAAGTCTTGCAGTAGCTAATGGCTCTGGAGATGAGGGGAATCCTTGAAGGGTCTAAATATCTAAGAAAAGACTTTGGAATGCCTGCTATACTGAGTGGACAGTTAGTTATTAGCAATTAATAAGAGCTCAAAGTGATGACAAGCTACTGAAATTCTCAGAATACTGGATGACTTCTATCGGAAAAGGGCAAGAGATAAAGTTAGGAAGGTAGCTGTAGAACAGAACAATATAAATAATTAAACGAAACAAAACAAAACAAAGAGTTTAGGCCTAGGATACTTCTAAGGAATGAAATATTTAGGAGAAACATTTTACATAAATTAGTGCCAACTATAGTTGGGCACTGTTGGAGATGACTAATTATGCCATTAGTGATGGCATTCAGTTGAACATAAGTAGAAGGGGGTGATATGCTTTAGGAAGAAATAGCAAGCAGTTTCTCTTGGACAAAGCTTTAGGTACCAGACATGGATTAGACTAGGCATGGAGCTTGCAGATGCAGATTTAAGCATCATTATCATACAACTGGAAACTTTAAAATTAAATAAATGTCAAAAAACAGATATAGGAGAAAAGTAATGTCAGCTTCACATAACAGCATACTTGCTATGCTTTTTTCAGAACTTGTCAAATACCATGTTTAGAAACACTGTGTTTCCCCACTAATACACAACCAAGGCTAAACATTAAAAAAAAAACAAATACTTTAATTTATATTTTCTTCCTTGGGTTAAAAAGTAAAGCACAGAAAGAAAAATAATTAAGAAATAGATATTCTATGGGGGCTGGAGAGATGGCTCAGAGGTTAGGAGCATTGCCTGATCTTCCAAAGGTCCTGAGTTCAATTCCCAGCAACCACATGGTGGCTCACAACCATCTGTGAGGTCTGGTGCCCTCTTCTGGCCTGCAGGCATACACACAGACGGAATATTGTATACATAATAAATAAATAAATATAAAAAGAAATAGATATTCTACTCAGAAAACTATAAAATCGCTACTTTTTTTGGTATCTTTTCTCAAAGGCTATTAGTTAGAGTAAGAGCCTGAACATGATATATCTGTAGTATAGTAGCATTCTAAGTCAAAGAATGGGTAACAGCAGATTACAAAGATCTAATCCTCACTCCTCATCAAGAAAACTTGTCTTTGCAAGAGAAGAAGACCATTACAGAAAACCACAACCAATCAAAATGCAGACTGGGAAAGCCAGTCTCAATGGATACATTTACAAAACACTACTTGACTTAAAGCTTAGGAAACATTATGGAAGAGGGAGTGGAAAATTGTGAGAATGATAGGAATGGGAAATTTGATGGGAGATTGTCTGTCCTAATACTGTCAGAAGCTCCATCCATAAACCCTTGCCAACATGGCTGCCTAAACACGACCTGAACAAGGATAATACCAATAGGCGTGCCAAAGTGGGCAGGAGGTGGGGAGGGGGCAGAGCATGAGGGCTCAACACTACACAAGTACTACAGACAACTAAGGAATGGTCAGAGTGGGAGAAATGCTCTTCTCCAGGGAAGAGCACACGAGTTGGTTATCCTAAACCATATGATCACCCTGAAAACACACAAGTCACCTTTTACAGACTGAACAGGTTATATTTAGGGAGATGTAGACATATATCTACCTCTAATAACAATTAATGAAAAAACAGAGGCCATGAATTGGAAAGAGAGAACAGAAAGACATATGGGAAGGTTCAGAGGGAGGAAAGGGAAGGGAGAAAGGATGTAATTATATTGTGACTTCTAAAGTAAAAGGAAAAAGCAGGACGCAAGGTTAAGAACTGAAAGGACAAACGCTGTTTACAAGAAGTCACATACGTCCATGTGTGAGCCTTGCACTCCTCTTTACACTGCCAATTATAAGTTTAAAAATGAGAAAGGCAGAGGCCACAGGTATAACTTTCCCTAATTACAAAGTCTCTTTTCATGTTAGAAAAGCAATTTTGATCTCTGAATAAATAATGCTCCTTTTTTCTAATGAAGCCTATCTAGACTTTAACATGGCAAATTTCCCATCTTTTAGTCAGAAAAAAATGTAAGAATATGTCATGAATAGGGCCTTTAGAAAGTAGTCAAATGAGCAAATCAATATTTAGTCTCAGACCAGACATTCTTTCCAGCTTTATCTTAACAAACATGCTGAGACTTTAATACATGAATATTTGTTAAGGTGTCGGGTTTGTAGTGACGACTTCAGAACACCAGGCAGAACAATGAGCTTTCAATTTAACGTGTATGTAATAAAAAAAGGCTGTAGCAACAACAAAAAATGTTTCTATTTGCAATCTTATAACGGTAGTCCTAAGTAACGCTGGGAATTTTAAAGAAGAAATGTGTGATGCCCCACCCCTAACAAAGCAGAGAGTATTTTGGCCTCACTTTGATTTTCTAATGGTGCTGGGAACTACGCCTGCAGCTTTCAACATGCTGGGCAAGAACTCTACCATCGAGCTACATCACCAGGCCTTGTTTGTCTAGCTTAATTATAAACAGTGAGACAGGAAACTACCACACTGCTCATCTGATTCCGTAAGCATAGCGATAGGCTGTGATATCATCTTACTTTTTTAAAAAAGAAGAAAATCCTCCAAAATCATTCCCTGGGAATGTAAGACAGTATAAGCTTGTAATTTAAAATCATGTGCGGCTCACGTAATGCTCTAAAGCTATTAGCAGTCAAGCACAAGACCCTGCAAATGTCCTCTGTGCAAGCTTGTTTCCTTGTTTACAGACCTAGGACAATGCTAGTATGTACTTCATTGAGTTTCTAAGAGTCATGTCCAATTCTTTACACATAAAGACTTGTAGCACTGTCGACGCATCCCTCTCTTCTCCACCTTTTCTTTTCTGTAGCGTATCTCATCCTACAAAGTGTACATTTAACTATTATTTTTACTGTCTGTTTCCACTATTAAAATGTACATTCCATGAGTTAAGATACTGTGGCCTATTTTATCAATGACATATTTTAAAGAACACCAACACTAGTGGGAGCCAAAATTATATACACTAAATTAATAAGACTGCCAGAGATTGTTCAAAATAAAGCATATATAGAAATACTACCTTTAATCATTGCTAGGTCTTTTTGTGAAATCATAAAGAGACTCTTCTACCCAAATCAACACATAAGGCTGTATGACACCGGGTATTAATTACTTAAGTCTGTCATAAAGAAATGACTGTTTTTTCTAAAGAAAAAGGTAAAATAAAAATCTCTGATGTCATACCAAGAAAAATGACTTTGATTATATAATTAAAATGAAATAAATGTAAACTTATAGAAATCTACCTTAATTTATCAAAAAAAATGGATTTCCTTCCAGATATACAAACTAAGTAAAACAAACATTCGTAAATAATTAGGCCTAAAATATATAGTTACAAATGCAACTGAGATGGAGAGGTAGGCACAGACAGGTGCTCACAGCACTAGATTCACAGCAATAGAAAACCACGTAAGCAGCACTTGCACGTCAGTAATGGGGAGGGAGATACTTGTCTCTGAGGTGGGAACTAAAAGAAGTTAATTATAATTTTACAAAAAAACCCTAAAATGTACAAAAAGTTAATAATAGGCCCATTGAGATGTGTTTCTCACAGTTGCTTCCATTTTGAGCAGCTGAACCTGTGAACGATCTTACCTGACAATGTTGGTGACTTTTGACACTGTTCACTATTAAATGTTCAATTGTGTTCTTGTTATATTAAATAAGAGAGAAGACATTAAAGACAAATACAGCGATTTCTTTGAAGGGATACATGTAGATTATTAATAAAGCCCTTCTAAAATATTTTTAGTTTGAAATTTTAAACAAATCATCATTCCATTCTCAATTAGATGACATCTTTACCATGAAGATACAGAATAAAGGAAAGGATGCCACACAGAATGCCTATTCAAGAATCAATCCTGCTTCATCTAAATTTCTTTCTATGGAGGTCAGTTTTTAATGAGCTCTCTCCTATTAGTACAATGATGTTGTATAAAATCATAATAATGCAGCATGTAAAAAAGCTATAGTGATAAAATGACTCCTAGAGATATTCTCTAGACTGCCTTGCTCAGCCATCACCAGAGAAGCCTCCTCCTGCAGCAGATGGGAACCAAATACAGAGACCCACAGCCAGCATTATAAAAACAACAAGAAATCTTGGAACCCCTGAATGGGATGTCTCCATCAAATCCCTCCCCTCAGAGCTCGGGGAATCCCATGGAAGAAAAGGTGGAGAAAGCGTAAGAGACAGAAGGGATGGAGGACACCAGGAGAATAATAATATGAACATGATCAAAGCTCATATGAAAAATAAATTAATAAACAAAACAGACACACTATTAACAATATTGATTACATAGTATATCAACATAATATATACACTGGATATATATCTACATAATATATACACAGTATATATACATAGGTTATAATTCTAAGAAAAAGTATATGAACAAAAACAAACATACTGGTATAAAACAATATTCTTTAATGCAGAAATTGTAAATAATCTGGACATAATCTTAATATTATATTATTGAGGAAAAAGGCTCTTAGATCTTAAATAAACAGAATATTGGAAACCCTGAGGTAATTTCTTTGAGAAAGAACATTTCCTATGTATACTATATGACATGAAACTCATAGAAAGTAAGATCTAATATTTATTACATAAAATGTTGACCTACCAAGATAAATGCGATATATAACTTGAAGCACATATTAAAGAATGGTAAGTAAATCTGGGGTGTTCACACGCACACAGCACCACTCTGCAGTGCTGATCAATGGGTATCGGTTTAAAAAGAAAGGTAGAAATAGCAGCAGCATATTGCTTAAACGACATGGCAAAGGTTTAAATCGTCTCAATCGGGACTCAATTTTTTCCTTTCAGTTTTTCCAGCTGTTCTCTTCCAATTAAGTACTCTTCATTTCAAATACACTTAATTAGTTCCATTGATCAAAGCCCACACTTAGGAGGCTTTCTCCTCACTGCCTCACATCTGCAAGGAAACCACCAACAAAAGGAGCTGGATTCAGCTAAAATGTCTTAAGACAGCATTCATCCCTCAGACATTCTCAGCCAAAATTATCATTTCAGAAACAGTCATCCTTCCTTTAGCAAATACAGGAAACTATATTTTGTATTTCAACTGGTAAATGGTCAAATTGCTTCTAAGAAAAAGTATCAGATAACAACAAAAATAAAATTAAACAGCTATCCACATAAACATAAATCCAACTCATTTTGTCGTGATATAATTTCTAGTCATTTTATGAAGAGATATTATTAACAATTGACTTAAAATAACAAAAACAAATGAACTGCATTTCCTCCCACAGGTACTGGTGAAGCTGGCAGCCTTTCTTCCACTCTGCAGTGCTGGGTCTCGATAATACTGCCCATCCCAAAATAAGACCGTGCTCAAAATGGGTTTTTCTGATGCAGCTACCATATTTTCCATAATGCAATTTATATAGGATTCTAGTCAATAAAAAGAAATATGGTTTTCTTCTAAACTGTCACAAAAATCTATATCACAGCTTAATCAAGCCGCACAGTCTAAAGGCAACCTGAACAATCAACAGACGGCAGCAAGCTCACTGCTCTGACAACATGTTAACGAAGGCTTTTTTTGGTTATTTAAAGACTTTGGATATTGAACAATCTTGCTTCTAGTACCCATGGCATGAAGTGAATAAATCAACTGACAGAAGCCATTCGTCACACACATTTAGCCAAATTAAACAGATTAAAATACATGGTAGGCAGAATGGATTAATTCTCCAAATGAGATTTACATTAAAACAACATTAAACTTGAAAGGACACAATTGTGAGCTATAACACAATCTCATGTGTTTGTAATTGCATACTCTAAATTTTCAATTAATTTCTTAATGTTTACTTGAGTGCTCACAATGATCTTTATTCTGAGGGTTCACTGATCTGTTTTACTACTGCAAAGGCAGACCCTCCTTTACAAGAAATTAAACAACTACTTTTTATAGAGGTCTTTAGCTGTCTAGGGATTTAAGATAAAATACATCCATAACACTGTTTTAAAAAAATAAAAACAGGAGCTTAAATGTATCTTCTTAGTTAAGAAACATCTGCAAAGGAAAGATATGTTTTAGTAGTTATTGAAACAAATTGTACTAATTGTTAAATGGCAAAAGACTTCAGAAAAATGTGGATGTCCCTAAGAAGACATATTTAAATTAGATGCAATCCTCACCAGAAAACTTACTTGTTTAAAAAAACAAACAAACAAACAAAAAGCTGGTCATTCTTTCCAAGTGTACAAGATACCCAAGATTATATACATACAGGTAACATTATACAGAATGAGAAGGTTATAGCTATATATTTAGGAATATATATGTGTACATGCATGCTTGTATATATGTTACAACAGAGAAAAAGAGGCCATGAATTTGAAAGAGAGAAAGTGGGCGAATCGAAGGAAGGAATACAAAAAGGGGAAATGTTACAATTATAACTTCAAAAAGTAAAAATTATTGTATTAAGAATTGCAACAACGAAACCACATCATCTCTTCTACTTAGGAAAAATGTATTCAAAGTCACTGTCTAAGAGTACAGGTCTTAGACAAGATTTGCAATTATCTAAAGAAATCATTGAGCTCTTTCACCTTCTTCCCAGTGGGAAGAAGTCAAAGGCATTCAGATGATAACAGTAATAGACTTGCTATATTGCTAAGAAAGAAAACTCTATATTTAATTTTTAGTTAAAATTTTTACTCTTTTCTTTGACGAGAAAAGGGTTTACTTCAGCTCACAGCTTGCAGTCCATCCTCCAGGGAAGTTGGAATAAGAACTCAAGGCAGGAACCTGGAGGCAGAAGCTGGTGTAGAAGCCATGGAGAAATGCTGGATGAATGCTGCTTTCTGGCCTGCTCATCATGGTATTCTCATCATGAATTCTTTTTTTTAATTGTTTTTAATTGATCTGTATTTTTTTTCTAATCACCTTCCTTTTTCTCTTCTCTCCAAAATTTTACTCTTAAAGCTTTGAGGACTAAGGGGTGTATATACTGCGTGATTCACTGGGTCACACTATAGCTTCCATGACAAGACTTTGTTTTATTCTGTTTCGGTTTTGGCTATACTTTTAAATTTTGTTTTATTTTGGTGGGGGAAGTCACAAGGGCAGAGGAAGGAGGCGAGTGGATGGAGAGAGGAGTATGATCAGGATTCATGACGTGAGACGCACAAAGAATTAATAAATAACTAACATAAAAATTGAATTCTTATTTTCTGGTGATACTTCTTTTAAAGTTGTTGGTGAATATTCACATTTCGTAGTAATTAGAAATTTTGGTCACATTTTTAACTACTTTTAGCCATCTGGACCCAAACAACAGTAACAAAATCCTTAATCTCAATAAAACTATCCAGTATTTTATCCTCAGTACATTCAAAGAAATTGAGCACAATAAATGTGGTGATTCAGCCATTAAAATTAATCAAAATGATACAATGGCAGGCTAAATACGTCACATATGAGCTTTGCAAAACTTACTGCATGTCTGGTTCCATGACAGGTAATACAAGTAAGAAATTTGATGCCCACTCTAAGATAGTATCTTTAAATAGCTGCACTCAGTTAAGTTCCTCGACTGCAGTATAAAGAATATGTGTACTTTTTCTTATGCAGCCTATACTACATACATTGCCATTACAACTTAATTATTCTTGAATTCAACCTTGTAATTGCAGAGGCTTTCACACCCTAATGGGCATGTATGTGCCTCTACATGTTCCAAGGCTTTAGTAATGATTCTAGTTTCACAATTAAAAGGTTTTCCACAAAATCAAGTCACAGCTCACAGGTTCACTGTCACAGTGACATGTGTCATCCTGGACCCAATCGACAGTTCCACTTCGAGTGTCCAGCCATCCCTCAAAAGATGCAGCTCCAGTTCATGACTGAGCAAACAGTTTGAAATACTAATCAAAGCTCCAACAAATCACATTCCTTTGCCCATGCTTACCAGTAGTGATGTCATCATCCACGAGGTCATGCTCTTCTTCCTGGACTTTGGCTTCCGATCCTGAGGCATCTGGAGCTGCTGCCATAGTCTGCATGGCTTCTGCAGTGACTCCAGCTAAAACAGGCAAGAGCAGCAAGATTTCACTTTACAGAATGACAGAAACAGAGCAAAACTTGTAAAGCTGCTATTTTCTCCAAAGATAGTCTGACAAAGTATAGCATACAAACAAATGACTAAGCACTCATCTTTGTTTTATTATTTATGTGGAAGGATGTGCATGGATATATCCTGTATTAGGTTTCAACCAACAACTGAGAAAATCAGACCCCAAATGTTGATATAAATTATATTTTTAAATTAATTTCACCAAGACTTTGGCTATACTTATTCTATCTTATCTTATGCTATTGTATCACCATATCACTTATGTTGTCTTATCATCAAGACTTTTGCTATATTTATGTTATAAACAGAATTGTACAGCACTCAGGTGGAAAAAAGTGCTATGTGAGTGTGTTCATGACGTGGGGCTGGCAGGAAGGTGAACACAGAAGAAGGAGCTGTGCCTCCAAAGAAAAACACTTCCTTCTACGGAAGAATTAGGAGTGAGGAACATAATCATTATACAAAAAAGTTTATATTCTGCTAATTCATACAAATGTCTTTTTCCTGCATAGCTATCTTTACATTTCTGATAAAATATTCTGATGTCAATTTGCATCTATCATATTATTTCTAAGTTGGCTTCATAGTGTTTTTACATTATCACCAGTCCATCATAGCTACTACAGAAGTAGAAATTCAAAACACATCTTTTAAAGAAGTAATTTAATGTTTGTTTAAACAGAAGCCATCCAAATGTTTTACAAACTAAATGCTATATATACCGAAGGATTTCTTTTCTTCTGAGGTATACTGCGCTACACAATTCCCCAAGCTTACCAAAGGCACCAAGAGAGAAAAAAGCCTTAATTTATTCCCCACCATCAGTGATGTCAATTTGGACCTGCCAGTAGGTGACCACAAGACCTAAAGACTGAATATGGAAAACAGAACACCCCATGATAGTAGCATCATTTGCTTTAGAGGGTGGGAGGCTAGAGAGGGACAAAGGAAGTAAAGTACTAAGGGATAGAAAAAGGGAATAATAATCTCCAAATGTTCCCCAATAAACAGAAAATGATGATATTACCACTCTACAGCAGTATATTTATTGTTGGGTTCAAAAGATCAATTTTAACATGAAGGAAGGGTTTATCAGAAAAGTACTAATTATTTAATCAACACGATCTACTTGGGAAATAATCAAAAAGAGAAGGTCATAAAAGAAAAGGATAAACACATTCCTAAAGAACATATTGTTCAAATAATGTTTAAAAATCAAAGCTCACTTTTCATATAGTCGAATTAAAATATAGCCTTTGAAATCTCATTCTCATTCTTTGCTAACACACAGTAATTCTAAAAATGATCAGAGAAACTGGAATAAAGATAATAAAGAACAATGCGGACAGTAATGATCATTAGTATTTTCCTTTTCTATGAAATAAAGAGATTTGATGAAAGTGAATGTTGAGGCTTATATGAAAGCCATTTGTATTCGTTCTATTTAAGTAGAGAGACAAACTGCTCAACCTAACACTACTGCTAAGTTCCAAAGCCAGAGCTGAAATGCAGGTTTTCTTATCTGAAACCCCAAGTCATTTCATCACAAGCTCTTCTCAACCAGACACAGAGAGAGAGAGAGAGAGAGAGAGAGA
>LOEQ01000054.1:948280-963880 GCA_001685075.1 Bramus lutescens | reverse complement strand
CTTGGACTTCCCACAGGGCAGGGAACCCTGACTTCTCTTTGGACTGGAGAGGGATGGGAGGGGGAGTGGGGGAGGGAGAGGAAATGGGAAGAGGGGAGGAGGTAGAAATTTTTAATAAAAAAATTATTGAATTCTAATGTTAGACTTGACATAATCCATACAAAGAAATATTGATTAGGTGGTCCTCATCAGGATTAAAATAACTTTTGGTCTGCAAAAACCCTATTAAGAGGAAAAAAAGGCAAGAAACAGACCAGTGGAAAAAAATTTTTTAAATCACACATCCAACAAAAGACCAGTATCTAGAATGTATGAGAAACTTCCAAATCTCACCAATGAGTCATTTAGTGGAATACTATGCAGCAATCCAAGAAGATGGAGCTCTAAATTATCCTGATATAAACATATCAGGATAGATGCTGCAACATAAACACTAGAAATTTAAATAAAAGAAAATACCTCATCTTAAGACACCAAACAGTCAAGGCAAGTGAAACCTAATGAGACAGAAGCAGAGCAGCACATTGGCCTACAGATGTGAGGGGGTGGAGAACCAGGAAAGATGCTGGTGTGTATTGGGCTCACTTTCAGGTGAACATTTTTCCAAAGATGACTGTGCTGATGGCTGCACAAGTGTATGAATGAGCTAAATGCTCTCTGAATTGTGTCTGCTTAGGGACACTTCAGTAAATAAATTATATCTCACTAAAGCTACCTATATATACTGGGCTTTCTAACATTCTGTGTCAACCAAGGCACCCATGCCACTGTGTACACTGTGGGTACTCCCTGATCCCCAAAAGTCGATGAATAAAAAAAGAATGGAAAGTATTTATAGAGGAGGAAATAAAATTCCCATGAGAAATTTCTTCTATCAGGAAGACATAACTTTCTCTTGCTTTGTTCTTGTTTTGAGGGAAACACAAAGGTCTTACCCAATCTATGCTGGCCAGGAATTTGCTATGTAGCTGAGGATGACCTTAAACTTTTGTTCGGTCTTGCCATTACCTCCGAAGTACTAGGACTGCTGATCTAGATGAGCACACTAACAACTAAATGACATCATCAACCCAAGAATGCATGCATTAAAAAAATTTTAAGCTATGTTCTTGATTTTGCCTTAAGATAAAATTCAATCTTCCAAGCTGTTTAGTTACCAATAAGTAAAAAAGGAAGAGACCATCTTTTCCAAACAGCTCTACGTCATAATTCCCATAATACTGTGTAATGAGGGCAACCAATTCCCTAAAACTCTTTAGATGTTCTGGAAGAAAGTGAAGGCTAAAAGTGCTGAAGATAGAAAACCATATCATAACATTCTCAAGTCCTTCAAAAAAGCTAATTTTAGCAGTCTGTTTTCAGGAAATAACTTTAAAATTTCAAGCCATATAAAGATCTAATAGAATTTTAAAATAATGCTAAGCACTTTATTCTCTATCTGTGAAGGAAGGCATCACAGCATTGTTATAAACCCTAAGCTATAATGTGGCTACTTCTCATCTCCACAGTATTTAGGTGTATGCTATGTACTGTCTTAAAGCAGACAGACATCACAGTATCAGTAGTTGATAGGGACTAAGAGTATAACAATGGATTTGATAAACCAACCTTTAAAAACAAACCTACTCGATATTCTGCTTGTGGCAGTATGTACAAAGCCAAACACATTGTCCAAGACTTTGAGACAAAATGATACATTTTACTATGTGTAAATTATATGTATATTTAACTATGTAAAAATATATAATAAATAATACTATATAATAATACTATATCACAGTCAAAACAGAAATGAAGATTGTGACAAAATATTTTCTGTGTGTATGTCTATGTATGTGTGTAGTATGTATATGTGTGCAAAGGTATACAGGTGTGCTTGTCAATGCATGTATGTGTGGAGGCCTCAGTTTACAAGGAGTTTCTTCTTTTCTCTCTTTCCACATCCCCCCAGCATCTTATCTATTGACAAATGATTATTCTGATAGCTTGGAACTCCCTGATTGGTTGGGATGGGCCAGCAGGCCTGAGATGCACATGTTCTGCCTCCACCAATACTGGTTACACATTTGCTTTGCTCTACCTTGCTTTTACATGGCGACTAGAGATATGTCCTCAGGTTCTTGTACTTTTTATATATTTAAATCTTGTGAGACATAAATGACTGTATGAAGAATATGTGTATACCACACATGTTTCTGGAGCCCATGAAGATCAGACGAAGTTACCAGAAACCTGAAATTAGAGTTCCATGTACTTTTGAGCTTCCTGGTTTGGGTGCTTGGAACTGAACCCCGGTCCTCTGTAAGAATAGCACATGTACTTCACTAGTAAACTCTGTCTCCAGCCTCCGGTGTCTAAGGCTGCGCAACAAGCACCTCGCCTGCTCAACCATCTCCCTAGCCTCTGTACTATTAGTTTCAAAGGAGTACAAAGACAAGAGGAAATTACTGTTACTGATATAAAATGTGTAAGTCCTTCAAAGCAAAAATTACTTTCTTGTGATTCATTATCAAAGAAAGATGAAATATTGTGGAAAATTATAAAAAAGATTCTTTAAAGATCTGTACATATAAACTTCTTGTTCATAAGCAAGGGTTTAAACTGTTGACTATGTGATAATATGGTTTCCGCTTATATAAGTCATGTTAGTGAGCTGACTTGTCAAATTATATTAAAATAAGCTAAAGTGTACTATTTTGATAAATATACTCAAAGTACTGGGCAAAAAGTTCAGCAAACCTGGATTGACTAGAACACCATGAAAATAACTTCAATCCAACAACACAAATTATATTAACTAATTACTAGGAAATAATAATGGTGATGTTTCAGGGAAAATAAAATATTACAAATATATAAAAATAGCAAGAAATCTAATAAAATTGGAAAGGTAAATGTAGGAAAGTGGAAGTATACAAATCCAGGTGTTACAAAAATGAACATTTTACCATTATGGATTTCCTACATAGCATCTATCCTGAGACTCGGGAAGGAAATGGGAAATAGGGAATGAAGCAGAAAACTGGTGAGTGGAAGTTTGGCTATGAGAACATGGGGTGGGGAATGTTGTACTGAACAGATGGAAGGAACGGACTTTTATGAGAAGGAAGTAGGAAGTCCTTTATGAGATCTTATACACTTCTGTAAAACAAGGTCATTTTAGACCTGAAATAATTCATCTTTCCAGTCATACATACATACATAATATGCATAAATACATACATATAAAAGTTACTTAATAATGTCTTAAAATATATATAGAAATACGGTCTTCAAAATCAATAGACTAAAACTATTCTAAAAATTCCATTCTAAAAATAGGAGCTGTAGATGGTTCAGCAGTTAGAGCATGAGTGTGCTTCCAGAGAACCCAGGTTCGGCGCCCAGCACCCACACAGGCTTCCTAACCCTCTGTAAGACCAGTTCCAGAGGATCTGATGCCCTCTTTGGACCTCTGACAGCACCAGGCACATATGTGCTGCAGAGTCCTACAAGCAAACCAAACACCTAGACACATAAAATACATTTTTAATTTCAACAATAAAATATATACATTAGCTAAAATGTACAAGCTTCATGCCTTCCATATTATCTTTATAAACATTTTCACAGCCAGTTTACAATATCTACACAATGACAAACAAAATGAACTCAGGAGAATTCTATAGCATCATGTGACTAAGATGACAAGCAAAGATAAAACAATAATTTAGTAAGGTTTTTAATGCAGCACATTGAGAAATATTGGGACATAAAATGAGTTCAGTTCACTGTCACTATTATTTTACTGACAATTAGAGTGAAGAACAAAAACATACAAAATGTTAGTAAAATTATATTTCTCATTCTCATAAAATATAGATTTCCAGTGAGATTGAAAAATACATCCAAAACAATAGCAGGTAGTTTTATTTCATCAGTTTCCCACAACTGTGGCTTTCCAGTGATCTAATTAAAGTACACTGGAGGCAATGATTTGATAGGAGCATTTACTTTGAATGAAGTAAATTCACAATAAGGGCGTGTGTGAATATCTCCAGTTGCATTTCAGGCAAAGGCAGGAATTTATTGGAAGCAGATCTGTGCAGTGACTGACCAACACTCCCCCATGTTCCCCACAATCTCATGACAGACAGACGGCCTGCCTCACATTAATTCACTTCACACCACATGTATCGATCCGCAGCCGTTCCCTAGTCTCTCTGCACACACCGCCTGTCTGGCTGCCTACATTCACATCAGCACATACACACAAAGGCCATAGAAGATAACCTTTTGCTTTCCATTAAAGACACAGTATCTACTTTTCCTTCCCTAAGCATCAAAACTAGAAATTATAACACTATAGATGTTGTGTTATAAAACGATTTCACATAAAAAATTTGAAGGTAGGTATGCTTTATTCTGAATAAAGATCATTTCAATTTTTCAGAAACAAGTTAAGCTTATTAAAGGCATAATGCAATTAGAGAAATGAAAATATGGTTAAAATAGCTTCTTTAAAATTAAATCAGAATAAGATAATTATTTTGTAAAAAGAGAACTAGTGTTTAATTAATGAAGTGCATTTTCTACCTAATATTTTGAACTATTTTTGAAACTACTCTCATAAAAATGTAATTATAAGCCATTCTAAAAGAAGCAAAACAAGCTGGAAAACACATAAGTCATACAAACCACAAGTAAGTAGTGAGCTCACTCTAAGAAGTATTAATGTGAGAACATAAAGCTTTGTTCTTCTTTTCCAAACAGAACTGAATGTGTTCTATGATAATGTATAAAAATGAAACCAAAAACTTTAAATTCACTGTAGGCACCTGTTCAAAGATTTGACTGATATGCAGGCTACAAGTGAACTAAACGCATTTTTTTGTTTGTTTCAGTAGACACAAATGAAAGAAAGACTGATGCGGTTTGACCTTCCAGGAAATAAGAAACAAAGGCAAACCTATCCTGGCACACACTAACACTGAAATAGGACTGATTTGAAACCTCAACTACAAACAGAATTATACATCTTGGAACTGCTTACAAATTTGTCACTGAAACCCTTCAAAGATCCATATTCTTTCTGTATCTCTGCTTCCCCATCCACCTCTCTGCCTTTCTGCCTCTTCCTTCCTCTCTCTCTATACTAGCAATGGTTGTGAAGGCAGGTAACCGAGTAGCCCAAACAGTACACTGTACTGCATACACATACAAAGCATATATTGACAGTAACATGTTTTAAGTCAAGGGAAGTGGAACTGATGGAGGCAGTGAAAGATAATGGCTTTAGCAATAAAGATACTGAATCTTGGCCTACATCTAAAGGATGGGCTACATCTAAATGAATCAGAGGACATAGCATTGCTCATACAATAAGGCAGGTAATTGTGCAAAGTGCTCTCATTTCCATAAAGACTGCGAGCACTCTCACTACTGTTGAACAAGCCTTATCCAGGCAAGCTATGAGATGAAATGAGATTCTCAGCTTTAGGTCTAATGTGTGCTGGGGCTTGAGCAAGTAGCTACAAAAATGGGGGTGTGATGTGGGATTCCCCTCTATATGCTATGAATATGTTTTATTACCATTGGTTAATAAAGAAGCTGTTACAGCCTATAGCTGAGCAGAATATAGCCAGACTGGAAGAGATATATACAGAGAGTAGATGGAGTCAGAGAGATGACATGTAGCCTCCGAAGTTGAAAGATGACCACCGTATCCTCACCAGTAAGCCACAGCCCTATGCTGATACACAGATTAACAGAAATGGGTTAATTTAAGATCTAAGAGTTAGTTAATAAGAAGCCTGAGCTAATAGGCCAAACAGTGCTGTAATTAACATGGTTTCTGTGTCATTGTTCAGGACTGAGCAGTCTGGGAAATGAATGAGCAGTCTCCACTTACAGGGATGTGTGGAATACTTTCACCTGTGTTGAGAAAAGAACTCTCCTAGATTAATGCAAAGAAACATTTGTAAATGGATGTGGTGATGAGCCAATAATTTTGAAATCATACTTTTTCCTTGCCAGAGATCCTCATTGTTACCTCATTAAGTGGGATAGCCACCGTACTAATACATATTTATAAATGTGTAGAAACGTGTGACTTATGTCTTGAACACTGAGTATATAAAATTCACATGAGTGCAGCATATGTAAATGTATCAGAGAAGGACACTGAGTGAAGAAAATTTACATTTGTGAAGGGTATATAAAACATTTCATGGAATGACCCTGAGTGAAGACAGGTAGCACAATAAAAGCAGGAAGGTAATAATGGCGATAGGTGAAGAACCGAGCTAACAAGACACCAGATGTTGGAGCTCAAAAGAGAGTGAAAAATACATTACTAAGAGAAAATGGGAGACAATGTGATGGCTAATCTTGGTTGTCAACTTAACTACCTATGGAATTGCCTATAAGGTAAGCAGATGGGCACACCTGTGAGGGATTTTTTCCAACTGGATTAACTGAAGTAGAAAGAAGCAACCCTAAACTGGATCACTGGTGGTCAGAAGACCCACATTAAATCTGGTCCACACCATCAGTCCACAAAAAGGGCACAGAAATAAGACTTTGTTTTTTCCTTTCTAATGCTCACCTTCTTTGGCAAGTACATCTGCTGCTGAGGAATTCCTTCACTGATATTAGGACCTACTTCTTCAGACTTCCAACATGTACTGAAGACTGACTGAGACATCTAGCCTCGTGGACTGAACAACTCTCAGATACTAAGCCTTTCTGCTGGGACACAGACATTGTTGAACTAGCCAGACCACAGCCTGTAAACCGCTGTAACAAATCCCATTTTAATATACATATAGATTCATTGTATTAGTTCTGTTCCTCTTGAGAATTCTAACACAGTTAGAAAAGGAAAAAACTTGCTTTCGCTGTTGTTCGCAGAATCTTACTATGTAGCCTTGGCTGGCCTGGAACTCACTATGTATTTCAAGCAGTCTTGAATTCACAGATAACCATCTCACTCTGCCTCCTCGTGCTGATATTAAAGGCCTGTGCCATCATGACCACCCTTGATAACTATAAGGTATCCACCTGATTCCAGTGGAGTAAAAAGAGTAGAAGCATTAATACACATAATTTAAAAGGTGCTAAAGTTGGTAATTGTGCACTGACAGTATACTCTTAAGAGCTTAATCCCTGAGGTCAAACAGTAGGCACCTCTCTGTTCTCTTTCTGGTTATCAACATAGTTCATGAATTCAGTTTGGGTTTATGGCCAGAAGCTACTTTGGGAAAACAAGTAGGAAGCCATAGAATTTTACCTAAAAGTCTCTGAGAAACAACCAATAAAAGAAATGGTTTCTAGCAACCCAGAAAGACTGCTTTGTGTCTTTGTGTCTAACCACTTAGAAACAAGATAAAGAACAGTAAGCTGTTATACTGCAGCCAAATATGAATGAAGGTAATGAGTTTATCACAGTGCTGGGGTTAAGATAATACAAGGTTCATATGTAGAAAGTGTGAAAAGATGGAGAAGGTTCTCTATCAAACTCTGATAGCCGATACTAGAACCTACTAATGGGTCGCACTCTAAAGATCTAAGGATGACTGAGTAAATTTTATTAAATAAATTGCTTAAAATGATGAATTAACCAGAATGCTAGGAAAATTAGGATGAGGTGCACACTCTTACAAATCTTATTACATAAGATCACAGAAAAAATGGAAACATAAAAGACACTGAACTAAGGACTCCAGAAATAGGCCAAAAGACTAGATAATACAAAAATTCAGACCAAAAAACCAACTGTACGCAAATACTGCACCCTAGTGTTAGCTGGTTTTCACAAAGTATACATTAGAAATTCTAAATTACATAAAGTCAACTAAGGTTGGGAAAAACAAGCAAATCTACCATAGATAATGAGAGATAGATTAACCCTATTCAGAAAAAAAAACTATGAATAAGCAAAAAGAGAAGGCTAGAAAGAATCCTTGTGTGAATAAAAATGGAAGAAAATCACATGAAGTCAGGTTTATTTGAAGTAGGACAGCAAGGAAAGAGGAGAAAGAGGAAAGGAGAGCAGAGGACAGATGGCAGACAGACATAAAGAATGAGAATGGGCTATTAATGTTTCTCAATCCTGTCCACTGAGGAATCTATATAATCTGTGAACCCAGGAGCAGCAAGGACATCACACCCAGACTGTTGTCTCCAGTAGCCCTACTAAAAACTCTACTGTTGTGGAATATTAGTTGAAGATGTGGTACATTTATTTATGCTTGTTACTTTCCCTGTCTAAAACACCTGATTGGTCTAATAAAGAGCTGAATGGCAAATAGCTAGGCAGGAGAAAGAAGGGAGGGGTTTCCAGGGAGAGAGAATAAATAGAAGAGAGAAGAAGAGGAAGAAGAGGAAAATGTAGGGGTCAGTCACCCAGTAACACAGCCAGTCATGGAGTAAGAAGGAAAGAAAGACATATAGAATAAAGGTAAAAGCCCAGAGGCAAAACATAGATGGAATAATTTAAGAAAGTCTGGGTAGAAACAAGCCAAGCTAAGGTTATGCACTCATAAGTAAAAGTATCTGTGTACTTATTTGGGAGCTAGGTAGTGGGCCCCAAAGAGCTAAGAGTAAAATCAGCCAGCCACAATTAATAAAAACTCAGAGACAGATATTAGGGTTCAACCTGAAGACCAGAAAAGCAAAACAGCCAGACTCTGGCTCTTAACTCTACCTCAGTCTGAAATGGTGATCTTGCCTCTAGGAATCTCAGAATGAGACTGTGAGAGTTGTCTCATCCTGTCTTAAATTTCTCTCTAGTGCTGGAGCTAAAGGTGTGCACCACTACTGCCCTGTTTCTATGGCAAGCTACTGCGGCTACTGGGATTAAAGGTGTGTGTCACCACTGCCTGATCAGTGCAGCTGTTTTACTCTCTGAACTTCAGGAAAGCTTAATTTATTAAAATACAGATAAAATATCACTACAAACTACACTCTACTGAGTCTCTTACAGACATGCTAACCCTAGGAGGAAGGTAGGAAAAACATAAAATGTATGCAGAGCATGTGCCATGAAACAGTAGAATGCTATTTTAATAAATGAGGCCAGGCCAAATGGACACCAGTGCCAAATGAATTGAGATACTTTGGGCAAATGACAGAATGATAAAACAACGGAGCAACAAGGTCAGGTATTTACCAACAGTAAGGACTTGGTGCTAGGTCATTTGGGGATAAAAAATACAATACCAAAACATAATTTTGTAAACAACGAATATAAGCTAATCAAGCAATATAAAAATTGAAAGTGTGTCTTAGCCCCAAGAAGACATTATCAATGGAATACTTATGTGTATTTACTTGTATGAAGACTGAGTAGCTTCAGATCACAATGACATAGATTATGTCATAAAACATAAATACATCTTCTTAGATGGATATAAATAAACTAGTAAAGTGGTAAGCCTCCGAGGAACTGAACTAAACAGGCTTGTGAAATAGTTAACTCACTCTGGAAGGATAACAGAGTGGACTCAAACGACTGCAGACATCAAACTCCTGCTCTGTAGCGAGCACAGTGCAGCAGCTATAGGAGCATGCTATTATTCTCCTACGTTACACTAATTAAATCTCACAATTCATTATAAAAGCTATTCATATCTAACTCATGATTTAGAGGAGAATGAAAAGTTAAATTAACTAAGGCAGCACTCATCGCTGCCTCTGGAGGAGCTCTTTAAGAATTAACTTGCAAAACAAAGTTATAAAAAGGATAATGACTGAGCAGACAAGCACTCTCATTACCAGGATACTTCAATAGAAAAAGAAGATGTAAAATTAATTTTTTATTTCCACTCTGCAAAGAAAAACAAAATATCTTTAAATTTGACAGCCACATATTTTTATAATTTGTTTTAATTGTGTGTGTGTGTGCGTGCGCACATGCATGGGTGTCAGTTATGTGGGCATGCATGCCACAACACATTGTGCATATAAGAGACAACTCTGAAAATAGTTAATTTATTCCTTAATTACATGTGTTCCTGTGCTCAAACTTGGGTCTTCATATGTGAGCAACAAGAGATTTACTGGCTGAACCCTTTTCTGGGCTGGCCATAACACTTCCTCTTTAGCTCTATATGCTTATGAGCTCATAAGCAAAATAAAAAATATAAACTAAATAATGTTTTAAACATAGATACAGAAGTACTAAGAACTATTATAGAAAGAACTGGCACATAAAAACAAATTCATAAGGCTCAAATGAAAACATACTGAGTTAATTCTTAATAAAATTTCTCATTTTTCACAGATAGGAGACTCTAAGAGTTTAAGAAAGTGTTCTGCTGTAAAGATGCCAGAAGACAAAGCCTCACATAGACCACTGTTGAAAGTGCAAAGCAATCAAGTCAAAAGTCTCACTTATGGGAATACACTTAATATAGACTATCAAAAAATGAAAACATGAATGGGTTTCTTCATTGCCATCCTATACATAATACCAAAGAATAATCAAAACTAGAATGCTATTCAACCAAAATGTCAATTTAAAAGGCCAAACATAACAAAAATATGTATCAAATACCAAATATATATAATGATATTAAGTTAAAAGAGGTGTAGAAGACTGAATAGTCACTTCAATAAATATGCTTAGAAAACTAGATGGTATCTACAAGCAAGAGTTTAAGTTGAATTCTGAATTTATATCATATATAAAAATTTACTCAAATGACCCAAATATCTAAATACTAAGACTTAATACTATAAAGATTCTAAAAGAAAACAAGAGAAAAGCTTCATAACAACAAATATGACAATGATTTCTTGGATATGATACTAAAAGAACATGCAATAAACCACAAATAGGTAACCTGTTTGTGATGCTTTTCTGTATTCTGTGAATATGTTTTATTACCATTGGTTAAGAAAGAAGCTTATTTGGCCAATAGCCAGGCAGAATAGAGTAATGTGGGAAATCCAAGCAAAGATACAGGGAAAAAGAAGGCAGAGTCACAGAGAGGCCAGCAGCTACTGGAAAGCAAGATGTGAGGTAACGTCATGGCCATGTGGCAATATATAGATAGAAATAGATTAATTTAAGATGTGAAAGCTAGTTAGTAATAAGCCTGAGCCATCGGCCAAACAGTCTGTAGTTAATATTAGGCCTCAGAGTGGATATTCAGGAACTGGCAAGCAGAGAGAAGCCTCCAGTTACAAACCACCTGTGCACTGACAGTCATGACTGAGAAAGGAATATATGAAAAGAGATAGACTATTTTTAATAATCTAATATAATTCTTAGATGAGGATTATGTGTGATATGTGATCCCAGCAAAGGCAAAAGTATTACTGCAATTTCAAGGCCATCCAAGTATACATAGTGAGTTCCAAGCCAGCTAGAGCTACATGTGTAAAAAAAAATGTTAAAAAGCAACAGCAATAAAACAATAAAATTTAAAGTGGGTAATGAACACAAAAAGTACTTTCAAAGAAGATATATAAGTGGACAACAAATACATGAAAAGATGTTCAACATGACTAGTAATCAGGAAAATAGAAATCAAAGCCTCAATAGCACTTTATGCCTCAAGACAAGTGATATTTAAAGGGAGGTGGTCTAAAATGAAGAAATTAGTTTTCTGATCACTATGGGTAGGAATGTAAAATAGTATGGCTGTTACAGAAAATATTATGGTTTCTTTAAAAAACAAAAAACAGAATTATCCTTTAGTCCTGAATTTATTTTCAATATACTTCCAAAACGATCAAAAGCAGGATTGTAAAGGGATAGTGAATACCTAGTTCATAGCAAAAATAGATACAGTAGCAAGTACCACACTTCTACTTGATGGAATCAAAGTGAATATTAATGAATGAATGAATGTAATTATTGTGTGCACATGATTATATACATATTCATCCAAAATCCTGAACCATTCTACAACACAGAGGGATTTTGGATGATGTTTCACTAAAGTAAAATAAGTCATTCATAAAAAGAAAATGGCATTTTAATTGCTTTTCTTGAGGATTCTCTGTTCAGATCTAAGTCCATCTTTCTAATTGAGTCAATTTCCCCCTTGTTTGTTGGATCTTGACAGATTGCGAATATTAATCCTTTGTCACATGTATAGCTGGCCTAGCTTCCTTCCCACTATGTGGGCTTCCTCTTTGTTCAGCTGTTCCCTTTGCTGTACAGATGGTTCTTAGGTTTTCATGTCACACTTGTCAAACTTGTCCTCAGTTCCTGGGCAGAAGTAGTCCTCTTTTGAAAGGTCTTTTCTACACCTATGTTTTCTTCTAGGAGTTTTGCATTTCAGGTATCACATCAATGTCTTTGATCCATTTGGACTTAATTTTCCAATACAATGAAACATAGGGGTCTAATTTCATTCACCATTAGCTGAAGACACTGCCTTTTCTCTGATGCATGGTTTTGATGTCTTTGTCAAGTACCAGATAGCTATAGCTACCTGCACTTATGTTTGGAACTTCTATTTTTTTCTATTGGCCAACATGGCAGTTTTTGTGCCAGTGCTATGGTTTTTTATTACTATATAGCTCAATAGTCAATCTGGAATAACAATGCCTCTATTGCTGTTCTTTTTTGCCCAGAATTGCATGACTATCTGAGATAACAGATTCACTTGTGGTTCCAAATGAATTTTAGGGTAGTTATTTTCTACATCTGTAAGGAGTAAGATGAGGATTTAGACTGGGATTGCACTGAATCTATAAAAAGCTTCAGATAAAATGGTTATTTCCACAATATTAATTTCACTAATCCATGAACATGGGAAATGTATTTTCTAATGGCTTTCTCGATCTCTTTTTGTCAGAGAAAGTTTTCACTGGTTAAGTTTGTGACTGCAAAGAATAAATTTCATTTTCTTTGAGGCTGTTGTGAATAGGAGTATGTTCACAATCTCATGCTCACAATGTTTGTGCTAGTGTATAGAAAAGCTACTGATTTGTGTAAGTGAATTAGGTAGCTTGAATCTGTTTGCTGAAACTGTTGGTCATTTCTAGAAGTTTTCTGGTAGAATATTTGTGATCTGTTCTATATAATATACTGTATTCTTCAAAAAGGAATAATTTGATTTGTCTTTCCTCTTTTTTTTTTGCTTTAATTTCCTACTCTTGTCTTATGGTACTGGTTAGTGTTTCAGTCACTATCCTGAAAAGGAGTGGAGACAGTAGGAGTCCTGTTTTTAATAGAAATGCTTCGAGATTTCCATTTGGCAAGATATTGGTTATGGATTTATCATCTATAACCTTGGTTATGCTGAGGTGTGTATTAATCCTATTCTTTCTGGGAATTTTATCATGAAGGCATATTGGATTTTTTATTTCTGCTTCTATCAAGATACTTGTGTGGTTTTTTCTTTAATTCATATATGGAATTTATTACATTTACTGATTTACTATATGAACCATCACTTTATCTTTAGGTTAAGTCTACTTAACGCTGGTGAAAGATCCTTGTGATATATGCCTGTAACAAGTATGCAGCTATTATATTAAAAATTTCTGCATCTATGTTCATCAGGGATATTGACCTGTAGTTTTCTTTTTTGATGTTAGTGTCTTTAGCTGGCTTTAGTATTAGACTAATAATGACTTTGTAGAAAAGGATTCTTTTTTGTGAAAATAGAAATTTTATATTTCTATTACATTTAAGTTTCTATCTTAAATAGATCTGTGGGTCTTCTTTAAAAGTCTGGTAGAGTTCTACTGTGAATCCATTTTGCCCTGGGCTCTCTCTTCTGGATATCTTTTTGTTTTATTTTAGTTGCTTATTACTTATTTGTTTGATCTCTTGATGTTTTATTTTATTTTAGTTGGAAGGCTGCTTATTACTGTTTCATTTCTTGCTATTATTGTTTTGTTTTATTTTAGTTGGAAAATTGCTTATTACTGTTTAATCTCTACAGTTCCTGTGGGTCTGTTAAGGCTGTCATTCTTCCCTTGGTTTAAATTCCATGGTTTGGATGAATCTAAAAATTTGTTCTTTTTTGTTTTGTTTTGTTTTTGTTTACCAAGATAGGGTTTCTCTGTATAACAGCCCTGGCAGGAACGCACTCTGTAGAGTAGATAAGGCTGGCCTCGAACTCAGAGGTCCACCTGTCTCTGCCTCCAGAGTGCTGGGATTAAAGGCATGTGTCACCACTGCCTGGCAATAACTGCTTTATAATATTCTGAATTTCTTTGATGTTTGTAATGTTTACCTGTTCATTCTGATTCTGTCAATTTGAGCCATCTTTTTTGCTTTTGGTTAGTTAAATCAAGGGTCTTGTTTATCTTCTCAAGAACCAGCTCTTAGAATAGATGATTCTTAATTCTTCTGTTTCCATTTCACTAATCTGTAGCCTGATTTTTACTTCTTGCCATCTACTAGATTTAGGTTTCGTTTATTCTTTCTTTTCCAAATTCCTAAGTTGTTAATTACATCATTTATTTGTTTTCTCCCTGACTTTTTAAAGCACGATTTTAGAGCTGTAAATTTCCCTTAGGACCGTCTTTAATGTCTCCCACTGGCTTGGCTGCACTGTGTTTCATTTTCATCTCATTCCAAGAATTTCTTTGACTTTTCTTACCATTTCATTGTTCCGATATGATATTGTCTTATCTCCATGAGTTTATGTAATTACTAGAAACAGATTTGCTATTGATTTCAAGTTTATTGCATTGTAATTAGATAGGCTTTATGGACCTATTTCAGTTTTTCTGAATTTGTTAAAATTTCTTTTCTTGAAAAAAAAAAGATTTTTCTTTCCCAGAGAAGCTTTCATAGCCATCTGAGAAGAATGTATATTCTTTGGTGTTTGGGTAGATTAGTGTATAGATATTTTTAGATCCATTTGATATATAATGTCCTTTAATTCTGATGTTTCTTTTTTTAGTGTCACTCCAGAAAATAAAAATGGCCAAGAAATATCTCAGAAAGTTTTCATCATATTGAGCAATTAGGAAAATATAAATAAGACAAATCTAATATTTCCTATTACCCCAGTGAGAAAATGGCCAAGATCAAGAGAATAAATGACAGTAAATGCTGATGCTGTTTGGCTGTCAAGAGGACCTGGGTTTGATTCCTAGAACCCACATCCAGTTGCCGGCAATTGTCTGAAACTCCAGCTCTAGGGAATTCAATACCCTCTTCTGGACTCTCCAGGCACCTGAATTCATGTACATAACCACACACATACAACAACACCACACACACACACACACACACACACACACACAGAGAAACAATTGAAGTTTAAAGTAAATAAAAAAGAGAATTCTTCAACAATAAACTTAATCCAAAACAAAGTCTATTATACTTACTGTAAATACTTAACAGGCAAAAGTATAATCAATATGATATAGATATGAATAATTTACATTGGTATAAATTTTACTCTATTAATATAAATTTAAGGTCAATTTTGTTATATGTATATATATTTCTGATCTTGATTAAGATATTATGCTTATATAATTCATTTAAAAACATAATGTATAATTAAAAAATATAGGTTATTAATGGATAATCATCAATAATAATCAAATTTACAGTCATGTTATTGGATTTTCTAGATATATAGAGATATATTTCAATTAAACAGGCATTCTTCATATCTTTCAAAGACTACAGAA
>LOEQ01000054.1:926492-947255 GCA_001685075.1 Bramus lutescens | reverse complement strand
AAAAGTGATTGTTATAGGAGTTTGTCAAACTTGATTGTGGCTATTAAAAGATGACTATAGTCAAATTATAAAATCATGGAATTATATATTAGAAAAAAGCTTCAAAGCCAAGAATGGCTAAACCATATCTGAAAGGTTGGCACACTTTAAATTAAAATAATGAAACATACATCAAAATATGTAGGACATTCAAAAATGTTTTCTGTGTCCAGGAAACAGCTTTTCAGACTGCATGTCAAGCCCATCATGACAAGCCAAGCCAGTGGGTAGAGACTACCATGCAGCTCTATGAAGAGAGCTCTATTTGCTGGGTAAGAAGTAAGAATGTATTGCCCAAAAGATAGTACACAACCATAGCAGTCACAAAGAAACCAAAGTTAATCCGCATGACAACAAACTTTAGTAAGCAGGTGTCTATCAATACCAAGGTTTGTACTGTCTCTACACCAGCACTCTCTCTCTCTTCTACACTGTTATTATAAGCAAATACATGATGTGACATGTGCGTGATGCAGAAAACCAGCTGTTAGAACAAGATGGTATTAGTGAATAGAGCAAAAGAGTTTCAGAAGGAGCTGCAGAGGCTAAAAGATTGGGTATTTGTTCTTCCTTCTCCTTCTAGAATGTCACAGGAATTGAGCTTAATTTTAAACACCCTAGACTGATCTTGTATTTAAAAGTAATAAATGATTCTGCTTATCTGCTTATCTGTGTTTGGTCACCAACCCAATGGAATTTCTACTTAAAGAGCTATACCTATTAAAAGATTATCCCATCTATTTTTGAGGCATCATTTAATATTCTTGAGATTTTCCTTTTATGTATTCGATAGTCTTGGGAGCTACAGTAGTAAAATGGTCAATTACTCGCCTCAGTAATCTGGTCCTGCAAATTCAAACAAAACCTAAGAAAATGCCACTTTAATCCCAGATATTGTTATCTGCTTGGAAATTACAATGAAAAAGCAGAGACAAGTGACAGAGGATGAAATCAGGATGCCACTATCATCTTCCAAACTTCATCCTCCTGTCTCAACCTTTCCTCTGAGAACCATCATGCTAGAGCATCCCTATTGCATATGAGCTCCATACTCTCATGAGAATGCTTGAGACATCTCAGACTCACAGGAGTTTTATCTTAAAAACAGGCGACATCTGATCATCTGTGGGTGAACTTAATTAGTTTATGAAAGTGGTCCTAAGAATATGAAAAGCCATGATAGCTTAAGGCTATGAATGCTACATCATCCAGTCACCCTCCAGTTTACATATCTAGTCACCCTCCAGTTTACATATCTAGTCACCCTCCAGTTTACATATCCAGTCACCCTCCAGTTTACATATGCAGTCACCCTCCAGTTTACATATCTAGTCACCCTCCAGTTTACATATCCAGTCACCCTCCAGTTTGTGTCTCTGATCATCATAGTATTTGTTTGAAAACAAAACCTTACTTAAGGGCAGACAATTTTTTAATTAAAGAAAAACTATTTTGGCTAGATAGAGCGACACGTGTCTTTAATCACACTACTGTGGAGAGCGGAGGGCAAAGGCAGGTGGATCTTGGTGTGTTTGAGGTCAGACTGTTCTACATAGCAACTTTGAGGTTAGCAGGGGCTATTTGGTGTGAGTCTGTTTCAAAAAAAAGAAAAAGTTTTTAAAATCTTAGTAATCTATTCTAGACACATCCTGCCAATGAGTAAGAAAGGCCTTCTTCATGTCTGAGATATTACAATAATTAAAAATAAGCTAATTTATATCATTGTATCTACAAGCTATGCATAAAGTTGTCTAATTACACTTAATTACTAAACAGATATAGATATTAAGGGAATCCTTTATAAATTGTTTAATTCTTGTTATTTTTAAGAATATGAGCATGTGTGAGTACATGAGAGAGAAAGAACAAGATTTGCACAAATAAGTGAAGTGCCATAAAAAGCCAAGGGCATGGGAATTCCCTGGAGCTGGAGTTAGAGTTGTGATCTGATGTGGGTGATGGAAACCAAACTCCAGTCTCTTTATTAGCAACTAGAAGACTAGGTACTTTTAAATGGTTAAGTCATCTCCCCATCCCCAAAGATGGAGTTTAATCATGTTTTAAATCATTAGAAATGTTTGGGGATGAAGAACCATCCACCTTCTTCCACATCTGTTCTTCAAGCTGGATGTTCTTTAATCTAAGAACATTCTAAATATAAGTCTCACCATCTTTTCCAGCAAACTATAAAGTCCTTCCACAGGATTATAAAAGAGAACCATGACTATAGACTTGATATCGACTGTGGGACAAGTTTTTATGGGACGAGTTTTTAAAAGAAACAGAACAAGAGGTGATTGTGATTGTTTTCATCTCTTAATCAAGCAAACAAAATCTTTGAGGGGTAAGTTTTATAGAAGAAACAGAAAACATGTACAAGAAAATTACAAAAATCCTAAGTACTGTTACAGATGACTGGATTGGCATTTAACAGGCTGAAAGAAACCAGATCAATCTCAATCTCACTGGGGTCAATTCGGGTGTTCAAACAAAGAGAAATTTTTTTCATTACATTTGTGTGCTAGAAGTGCTAAAAATATTAACAGTGTCTGCAAATGTCATGTACAATGAAGCTTTAATACATATTCATAACAAAACATGTTATTAAGGTAAATGCACCAAGTCAATAGAGCAACATCTCTAGAGAATAATAAAGGACAGAATACTGTATTAAAAAAGCAGGGGGAGAAGGATGGAAAGGTATTAGGAAAAGATATTTAGAGTAGTTGGAGAACTTTAATCCCACAATATGTAAGTAATACCAGAACAAAAGCTGCCATTAGCTATTATAATAATCATGTCAGAAAACATGGAAGCAGGCATGATGCCGAAGAAGTAGCTGACAGCCATATTCACAAGTAGGAGGCAGACAGAGAGAACTTACTGAAGATGGTGTTGAATTTTGAAAGCTCACAGCCCACTCCCTGGGACACACCTCCTTCTAGAAGGTCACACTTCCTAATCCTTCCAAAAACAGTTCCACCAACTGGGGACCAAATATTCAGATATATGAACCTAAAGGGACCATTCTCCTTCAAAATTTATACTTGCTTTATTAGAAAAACATGTTCCAGTATCCACAGAAAAGTCTTTATTTCCATCAGCATTATAAATTTTTGTCTTTTGCAAATGACCAATAAAATGATAAAATAAATCAATACCATCTTCTTTGTAGTGAGTGATATTAGCTCATTTATTATCACAAAGGCCACTAGAATCCCAGCTGAAGATATTACCAGGCATTTCTATTTAAATATCACTTAAAAAAAGAGAATGTATCAAAGGTTGAATGAGTGGTTCCCTTTTATAAAATAGCCTCCACAGGCTTAAGTGCTTCCAAGCTTACAGCCAGCAGTAAAAATGCACACGTATCTCACAGAAAGTCAGGTACTCCTTCCAGGTGCCTGAATATAGACTGCAGATCTGGAAGAAATTTGGTTGCATTGCACTGAAGAAACAGACAGTGACAGACATGTGACAGACTTGTGAAAAAGAAAAAGGAGGAAATTACCAAAATTATTATAAGCCCTTCGAGTCAAATAGCTCTGCAGAAAAGGCCCGAATGGAATGAGATAGAGACATGCAAGGAGGCCCACACTAGCGGGTGCCACACCCCTTACTGTTCTACAGGGATCAAAACACAGCCTGGACTCTTGATGGCAGAGTGGACAGACAGTGTTGATCCTCAGAAGCGTTCACTCACACAACTAATGCTGCAGAGTTCTCCAACCACATCACTGATTACACAGTTTCCCTTTTATTGCTTAAACTAAGTCTGGATAACCAACCTACACAAAAATGCTTTCATTTTTAACTGGCCATTTTACTACTGTAGCTCCCAAGACTATTGAATACATAAAAGGAAAATCACAAGAATATTAAATAATGCCTCAAAAAATCATTTCAAATCAATGGGATATTCTTTTAGAAAGCTATAGCTCTTTAAGTAGAAATTCCATTGGGATGTGGCCAAACAAAGATAAGCAGAATCATTTATTGTTGCTAAATACAAGATCAGTCTAGGAGGTTTAAAATTAAGTTCAACTCCTATGACATTCTAGAAGAAAAATGAGGAACAAATATCCAATTCCCAATGAAACATTGTAAGCAAATGCAATATAGTGTACTTTGAATAAATATAGTTTATCTGAACATAAAAGATTTCTGCCTCCCAGTACATTAGAGGGGCTCATACATATGGAACTCAGTATACGATGACTACAGTTTCTTCAGATGGTCCTAAAAGAACCATGCCCTTTAATCCCAAATGATTTATAAAACAGAAATTATAAGAGATATTTAACCAAATAATTTTCCCTTTATTTCACTAATTTTAACTAGTATATTACTACTTAAAAAGAAAGGTGCCCAGAATGCCACAAAACAAACAAACAAAAAAATAACAATAACAAAAAAGGTGACCCCAGCAGGCACAGAGTGAGAGCCCCACAAGGCACTTACTCTAAAGCTCTGTCAGGTGGCTTGCCATCTGATAGCTTTCATTCTTGGCCAACTCACCCTTACAGGATACTGAACTAGAATAAGCTAGATGACCTGGCTTCCTAATTTCCACAGTAGTGCAGATGCCAATCAGAAACCAGGAAAGAGACTATTAGGAGTGAAATGAAACAGCTCAATGGCAATAAAAATTCCACACATTTACTAAACAACAACAGCAAGACAGAGAAGGGAAAATTCTAAGAACTAAAACATGAAATGCAAGAGGCACAACAACCAAGGATGTCTTCATCAAGAGGTTGCCTGTGACAAGTAGGCAGTAGTCACTCCACAATATGGTCTGAAATGACAGCCTCTGCATAGAGAAAATGTTTTTTAAACTATTTCAACCAAAATAGATTTATAAAAAATCCTGAGCATCTATTTAGTAATTTGGAGAATTTTTCAGTATCCAGAAAAATCATTCCCCTAACATGGTTATCTCTGAAATTTCCAAACATGGAAGAAAAATGTAAAGGAAAGAGGGAAAATAGAAAGGAGAAAGGGAAGGAGAGGAAGGCTGTATAGTTTAAGGCCTTTGAGAGCTGGAGCCAGATTCAATTAAATCATGTGTGTCAAACCCCTTTCTAGTCTCTCCCGCCTTCTTCCCACCACAAATCCTGGCATTATTTGCCCACTGGAGAACACATTAACATTAGGGATAGTTCACCAGCTACACTTTCTACACATGCGGCACATACATCACCCTCTTAGCTTCAAGCCTATTGTTGGTTCATCCACATTTGTGCCCAGAGTGACTCTACTTTATAATTACCAGAAATGAGACTTAATTCCAGGTTAAGAGGAGGTATTACAGTATGGTTTTTTGGAAGTCAAACCCAAAACATTTTCTAACAGTGTCTTTTGTTGACCAAAGAAATCCTATTGTTTGCATGGTTGAGTAAAAGAGGAGCCTGATCCAGGCAATCTAACAAAAAGGAAGTTTAAAAAGCAGGGGCTAGAAAGAACAAAGGATTGAGCTTTCTGATAATATCAATATGTATTAAACACAATATGTTACACATTTTTCTATCAATACCAGAGAAGACAACCTTACAATTTAATAGTAAGTTGTCCAGAAGTATATAAAATCACAGCAGCTACACATTAGGAGAGATTTTTCATTTATATGATAGTGAATTTTATGTGTCTAATGTTTTTGAAGCTGGAAGAGATGAGCACTGTGAGGAAGCAGAATACAATGTATGAGAAATAATTACGCCTGTGACCTAATGCCCCTTAAGGTCAAACTGTATTACAGGCCAGAAGAAATCAGGACCCATCAGCATTTACTTCAGAGAAGTCAGCGACTGGAATGGAGGGTAAATGTGAGCATATTTCATAAACAGCAGGTGCTTGACCTCATAAAAAGTCAATTATCAAAATGCTACATGTAGAATGTTACAAGTAAGAAATATGTAAAAGTAGGTTCTGATAAACATCTTTAATTCAAAATAAATCTCAGGCAACATTTATCTTTATCTACAGCACAATTTAAAAGATTCAAAAAATAAAATTAATCCCCTTTTAGTAAAATTATTAGAATTCTATGAGGATGTACTGGAACATAAAAGTGATACCCAGCAAATCAATGATGACTTAGAAAAAGTGTACAATATTCCCATACGTCAGTGTTGCAGAATGTATGTTGTATTTAGTATTAGGATGGGAAACAGTGTAACTATCCTTAAATTTCCTACCAAAAAGTCAGAAGCAAAACTTTACATATTTTTTATATTTACAAAGGATGAAACAATGATTCCTGATTGGTTAAAGACAAAACTATATCACCTGCAACAAAAGTCTCATGCCATTCAAGAGCTGAGGACTTGGCGGTCTTATGAAAATGTGTGGCTATCAGTTAAGGCAGACTGCTGATGCTTTTTCTTCCCCAGTGACTGTTGGTCTACTACCAGGATCCCTGAGAAACATAAATTTACATGAGTGCTGAGGCAGCAGGATAGGGAAAGGAAAAGTACAGACAAGAGCTGGGCTAGAAGGGCTGCCTGCCTGTGACCACTGCTTGTATCCTCTACTACGGTGGGTGCTCTGCAGAAGCACGACTACTGCTCTCAGGAGCCCCAAGAAGAGCACCAAGCCTGGCCCATCGTTTCCTTTCTTGTCACACAAACCCGTAAGAAGCTTTTTAGTAGTTTATTACACACCATACCTATATAAAATACAGAGAGTCTTATCCACACGGCCAGTTGGTACGGTTTTTATTCTCAGTCCAATCCCTTCCTGACAATGAACTTAGCTGAAGCTTAGCTACTTAACCTGGATCTCAAAGATAAACTGTTATTATAGTCCAAGAGCTCTCCAAGAAGAACATTTTCTGGATTTCAGAAAAATAATTAATAAAGGCACTCTTCTACAAAATCAGGTATAACTTATGCATTTCCAATATCACTTGTGTAATTATTACATATCTTTAAATACATAGAATGGTTAAATTATAAGACAACTACTGGTGCGTGGTGTACTTTTCAGATAGACTGTTTAACATGTTCTCGATTTCAGTGACTAAGATGCTCATGCCAGGAATAGGTTCTGTTTGTCAAACACCCTTTAAACTCGCAGTGGGGGTCACCTCCACAAACACTGGTGGCAAGGGTCTAAGAGGCTTCACTGCAAGCAGGTGGACAGCAGGTGTGGGATGTCCACCAGCTGGCTCCGTAACCTTTGATCCCCTAGAACAGAAAATCTGTTTGCCAGCCCTGTGTGGTCATTCCTCGTTTGTTAAACGCTTTCTTCTCCTTTAATACATCCAGAATCCCTATTCCTTTATCTTGATTCCCTTTTATTAAAACAGAAAGCACTCAATAAAAGAAAGTAAAACTAATTCGACACTCAGCAATACAGTTCCAGAACTGATTAGCATATTGAATCAAAAGTTGATAATGTGTGGTGTTTCAGTTACATTTAGTAGAATGTATGTCTATTTATTCTTGCACACACACACAATCACAACAGGGGATAAAATTCAAATTTTAGGTAATCCAGCATTCATATATTTTTTGAGGTACTCAAAAATAGTATACTTAAGTAAAAAGGATTTAATTACAAAATAGGAAAAATTTAAACTTAATTAGGAGCAAATTACTCTATACTTAAACAATAATAAAAAATACCAGAGAGAACTTTTCTAACAGTTATTTTTCTGCTTCATTTTGTGCTACAGTTACACATGACTGGGAAAGACATCATTCTACAGTAGTAGCAGGCAAGCCAACTGACTAGTCTATTTATTCTTACTTATATACCCTTGGCTAAGATCTCAGGATGCTGGAGTAAACCAGGTAGAATAAACAGAGGGTAAGAAAAGTGAGTTTTGTAGTCTAGCAGTCACTTAAGTGCCTGAGGGAACTTCAGACAAATTTTCAGACCCTTAGCCTATTACCTCATGTGAAAGAAAACAAAATGCAGGTTGTGACAACAACAGTATCTACCTTACCAGGTTATCAAACGTTAAATTAAAGGCACAGACCTGAGCTGGAGGGATGGCTCAGTGGTCAAGAGCACTGGCTGCTCTTACAAAGGACCCAGGTTCAATTTCCAGCACCCACATGGCAGCTCACAACTGTCTGTAACTCTAGTTCCAGAGGAGCCTACAACCTCACACAGATATACACACAGGCAAAACAGCAACATACATAGAAATACAATGGGGGGGGGAGGGGGAGGAGGTTGTGCTAACAAATACAACCTTTTTCCCAATGAATTTAACCTAACAGCATGAGTAAAAAAGTTGTATTTACAACAGTTCCCGAAAAGGCAATAATTTTCTAAATTTGTTCAAATCAAGTTATTTGAAAGACTCACCAGCCACAATTCTTGCTAATCTTCTCTTTTCCCATTGTACTCAGGTGTAACTTTACTAGATCTCTGTTTTTCAAATATCCATGTAATGTTAACTTAAAAAGTCTCTGCACTTCATAACACAAGATCAATTGGACCAAGTGGAAACCACAAGGTCAACAAAACAACATGTAGAGGAAAGAGTTAGGGTTAAATAGGGTAGGGATTGCTTTTATTATTTGGGATTAGCATCACAAACAGTCAGGTTATTAGTGGATGTTTTCATATTTGCTTTATCTTGTTCATTTAAACTGTCATACTCTAAATTACCAAGACTCAAATCAGAAAGACCAGAGTTTAAGCATTCCTTCTTCTCACTTTTGTTCACGTCACAAAGCATGAACACTTCTGAGACTGGTACTCAGAATCCTCCCAAGTTTTCCAGAAAAGCATGAAAACTCTTACGTGATATGACATGGTCCATATATTGAGGTAAATAAGGAGCCCAAGTATCAATAGTTTCCTTTCGTCCTGCCTGCTCAATTCTTCTCAGCTCTGCTAGAAGCAGGGCCTGCGCAGCCTCTCTCACCTAAGAGAATCACAGAAACAAATGAGAAAAAGCATGTCAGTTGGTGAAGTGATGGCCACAAAACAGAAAATTTATAGTGATATAAAATCAGAAAACACAGAAAGCATATTCATTTACATGAGAGAAAACCTACAAATCAAATAAGAAAGTGAGTAGTTTGGAATGATGAAATTAAATGATAGCATATTACACATGATCCAAGATGCTTTCATTCAAGAATATTTTTAAACTAATGGAAAGATATTTAATCAACTTTATGTTTAAAATTTGATTTTCTAAAGGGTTCTTATACTGTAAAACAGCATCTTTAATTATTAAATTTCCAAGTAACTATTATTGTTAAAGAAAATCAATGTTAGGAGCAGTAAATTGTTTTTCCCAATACCCAAAAGAAACTTAACCTTATCTAGTAAATTCTTTAAATATGACAATTTTGGTCGGAGCTAAGAAAAGGGGATGAAGGCAACCAAATACATTAAAGCTATTCACAGAACAATAATGTTTGAGTCAACAGGCCAGAGAGATGACAGAGGTCTTCGAAATATTATTTCTTGACTTGAAATTTACATTTCACCAAGCCTTTTTAATATTTGTTATCTACTTTATCATATCAACATTGCCTCAAGCATTGATCTTTTATATAATCCAATAGGTATAAATCTACATGATTCACATATACCTAGACACAAACAAAATTCCTGTGTAACCTCTTTCAGGTTATAGAGAGGGAGTCATTTTTCAAAATCATATCAATTTTTCTTTCAATTGGCTACACAACATTTCTATTTTGCATTTTAATTTCAGGTTTTTTTATCAGAAATACCATAGACATAAACCCAAAAAAGCTAGTCTATTTTTAAGCAAAGTACTAACCAATGTATTCAATTTATTAACTATTTATAGCTTAAGGAAAAATTCAGCCTCATCTAAAGAAGAGTTTAAGTAAAACATTCTTTATAAATATACTGTCTTTTAAAGGGAACTAAAAAATTATTCAATGAAAACTTTGCTATACTTCAGTTCTGTTTGAAGTTGAGTCAACAGAGACCAGACCAAGCAAATATCTGAAAGTATTATGATGCTTCAGCCAACAAAAGGCCAGAAATACAGTGGTCCTACCAAATCATTTCTCAGTGACATCACAGTAATTTATTGAGTATACAAATGTACAATCTATGATGTTCATGTAGCAAAACTGCCTAGCAACATGTATGTTCTCATAAGAATTACATTATTGTTTCTACTTTAAAATGTTTTCCAAATAGACTAAGCAAAGTATCCAGGGTCAAAGTTAGTAATTATTTCACTAACATTTAACCCAGCTCTTTTTAAAATCGAAAACTGTCTTGTTTTAGCAGAACACAGGACTTCCATTGATCTCTGACTACTCACTTGCAATTTGATGGAAGGGATTATTAAAATATGGTTATATGTCTTTGTCATGTGGGTGCATTTTTCTATGGAAACCAATACTTAAGACATAATTCTAAAAGGTATGTGGAACATTTAAAGAAACACTTAATAAATTTTTAAGAGTAAATAAATAAACAAGCTAGAAAGTTTACTGTTTACTAAAGAAACAAAGGAGGAAAAACATGGAACTCTAGAATCCATATTTTCCACAATGGAACGAGTAAGTGATAGGACAAATGAGATAAGTATTTCTTTTGTTTATTGAAATATTTTTATTTTCCTTATAACTTCAACATTACCTCCAAGCATCGATCTTGCCATCTTCGAGCCAGCATCTCCAGAAGAGGAGGCCTGAATTTATCCAGCCCCAGCAAGTCTGGCAGCATAACGCAGTGCATGGCGGCTAACTGGCTCCATCCTATTAAAACGTGACATACAGCAAAACTTTAGACATCTTGGTATTCTCCAGTAAATATAAAGCTTTTATAATGAATACTTATCAAAAACAAAAAGGGAAAGTCTATAAAATGTTATAAATCATTTTAGTTTAATATTATTATGTATTAAAACATCATAAAATGTATTTCATCCCTAAATCATGTATTTGGTGACCTATAAGAACTGTGTCGACTTTAAAACCAATAAGAACAATTTTCCACACAAAGTTTTGCCAAATTTTCATAGAAAACATATTTCTAGAAATATTTTTTAAAATAAGCATATTAGAAGATAGGAAAGCATAGAAATAAATGCGTGTGAGATACATCTAGACATATGAACTTGTTGCCATGCAAAGGGCATTCTCAGATATTCATCATAGGTTCAGTCACTTGAGGCATGGCCATCTGTGAGCTGCCAACATACCAGCCAAAAGGGGAGCCTTCCCTTGTTAGGGCCTTTAATTAAGATAGTTACTGAAACCCTCTCTTCCTAATGAATCAGAAACTTAGTCACAAAGCTAAAATTGCATAACGTTAATTTTTAATGGAAAAGTGAATGAAAACAATCCACGCAAAAACTTGATAATTCAAAATTTACAGTCTTAAATATCACTGATTCCAACTTAAAGACAATTTTTTTTTCAAATTTCTGATTCTTGATATGAAATCTAATTTGGTAAAGACATGTGTTATATACCACTATACTCATATACATATATTATCTGTGAGCACAGAAATTTAACAGTTCTGTGCTTTGAAAGAATTAAAACTGTATTCTTCTAAATTAATAGCGAAACCTTATGATAAAATATAGAGTGATCTCTGAAACTGTTAAAAAGAGAGAGGAGTCACCTACTTAAAGGTTCATCCTCTCAGTAAAGAAATTCTCATCAACAGGTAATAAATATGTAATTACATTAATTTAGATGATGAACATGCATTTAATATTGAAATTTATAACATAAGTAGATACACATATATCACTAATGTGTAATTTCTTAATGTTTTAATGATTCACTACATATTAATGAACTACTTATGAGTCAACTTTAGCACATGATGATTCTTACAAAAGTCCTACAGCATATTTTAAATAAATGTTTTTTTTTTTAAAATGGCTCAACAAATATTATTCTGATTATTCCAATCCAGCCTTCACATTCAAACCTTAGCATAGTCCTCTGATAGGGAAACCAAAAGAACAATGATACTGTCATTTTAAGTTCCATCCTTTCGTCCCTGGGGAGCACTACTTGTAACGGGGCTCTGTGCTTCACACGCAATCAACATCCCTTTGTTTGAATGGCCTCGCAATATTAGCTTTGGTGAAGAGTCGGAATCATTTTCAGTGCTATTTTTGATTTTGTAAAGTTCCTCTTTTTATTTTACACAAACTAGTAAAGGTCGAGACCATACTGGAGAAAGTGGATATAACATAGAGCTCACAAGTCCCATTACTTTTCAGGTTCAACGATGCTAAAAGAGTTCGAAACAGCAAATGTTTGCATATTCCATTCTCAATTTCAAAGCTCCAAAATTATATTCCGTTTGTGTAACTACACAACAAGAAGGATATGTTAGCCCAACTGAACTCAAAGTCTGTGCCTCTGCCTGGAGCAGAAGCAGTACAAGAATAGGTGAACTCTTATTGGCTTACGTAATCAGTCTGAAGACTTTTCAGATGAGAATGTCAATTAACAGACTTACTCATCTTTTGCTAGGATATACGGTCGTGTAAAGACAGCACATTGTGTCTCTCATACACTAACTGTACATGTAAAAATTATTATCATTAATGACACAAATCAAATGGCAAAAACCACTCTGACAAGCAATCCATCTTTTAACCAAAACTTCATAAACAAGCTTAGCATCCCTGCTCTCCTGTAGCTATATAGGTGAGGGCAGACATGGTTCACTCTAGGAAGGAGGAACATCTTATTCTCTACATTTGGCACCTGGCACTGGGTTCAGCAAATAAAGCTACAAAATGGGAACCCCAGTACTCATATAAAATAAAGCAAGTGGAGGTATAAATCAGATTTAAAAAAAGAATAAGTCTATCAGGCCAAAGCAGAGGCAGAAAGGAAGTTGATACAAAGTGAGAGAGAATACCTTCATTTACTAAGAAACAGGTATGTAAAGCGGTAGAAGCAGAGTCAGAGCCAGAGTGATCAGCATCAGACCGAGCAGAAACGACAGGTGCAGCAACTTGCAGAGAAAAATAGGAGAAATAAAGAGGAAAGAATTGAGGTTCAGCAGTTTCTGAAAAAAAGCTTAGTATTAGTGAAGAATGAAAACAAAGTAAGCAAAATATAGTGAACATACAACTAAAAATGATGTTTTAATTGGAAAGGAACGCTCGTTAGAAAGCTCTACAAAGACAGAGCATCTCTTTGAATAGTGATCTTAGTGTAGCTCAACTTTCTCTTTAAAACCAAGATCTTTTTATACTATAAGTCCACAACAAAGAAAAATCTTATAAAAGTGTAGTCACAAAACAAGAAAAACTACATTAAGAATTAACAGAAATGTAATTCAGTGTTGAAAATATATGACAGAGAAAACTTTGAGGCCTTCATATTGTTGATTCATAATTTTAGAAGTTTATTCTCTAATATTATGTATAAACTTTAAAACTCTCAACAGAATACTAAATGGCATTTTAACTCTCTACACTTACATAATAACTCAATTTCAAGTACATCAACTTGTAGAAAATACACACAGTTCATCATATTGAACTCTTCTTGGAAGACTCTTAATAGTTTTATTCACTTTAAAACTAGATGCACTAAAACAATCATGCATATTGTGATTCCTACACAAGGGATGAACCAATCCCCTCCCCAACCCCCAAAAGTTGTACTCCTAGGAAAATGTTGCAGCTTAAATTAGCATATGAAAAAGCCTAAGGACCTTATGGCATACACCTTCTACAACTAGAGGTCAATGGTAAGATTTAGAGGTCATCATTTGGCACTTCCTTCCTATGAAGAAATTACCATATGTCATGCACAAGCATCCTCAAATCAATCCCTCTACTTTTTTTTGTCATTGGGCAGCAAAGGGTATGTGCTCCTGAGCAGATCAGGCATGGTCTTCTGGATATGTTTGCTTTTCATGCCATGAGGCTCTTTTGTTATGATGGGACAGCTGCAGGAAAACAACAACTTTTTTATAATTTTCACAAGAATGTCACTCGGGCACTTGGGAGCTGCCCAGTCGAACTAGAAGAAGTCTGGGAATGAGCTCCATACTTCTCCCACCCAAGGAACATCTATGTGGAAACCTGTAATGCTTTTTTATTAGGATAGACCTGAGTTTTGCTTATAATAGAGTTATGACTATCTTATGTTATGTTTATTAATTATATGTCATATAAAATTTCTACCATAATCTTAAAAAGAACACCAAATAGTTAATATCCTCCAATGAATACTTTTATTTTTAAAATTCTCTTTACCATTTAATTACAAATTCAGTTAAAATGACCTAGATAACATTTACTTCACTATGCAAAAGGCTCATAAGCATGCAAAGAGGGATTCCCCCTGTAACTAAACCTCATGCCACCAAAAATGCTGAGCAGCCTACTCTAGGGAACCCCAGCAGTAGGAACAGTAGAATTAAATGTGCTTAGAGGAACTTTTTTATGTATATAATGCATTCTGCTGCACTCCCAACCCCCGGCTAACCTCCCTCACTACAAGTCCCCTCTCACAGCCTCTGAAAAAAATCTGTGTTAATTCTGTTTGATTTCACCTTAATTCTACAGATGCACTAGAATGAAAAGATGAGGAAAGTCCAAAATAAACGAATAAACAAGTAAAAGTTGAGTAGTAACTGATCACTATCTGCTATGTTAAATAAGTGGACTTAAGCCTTGATATTTTCTCAATGAACTAGTATTCACACAAAAAGAAAAAAGAAGAAACAGCGCAGTTGGTCAACCTGTTAAGGACATGCACTGGAACTCGATGCTCAACACACTCAACTATTTATAATAAAGAAAAAAATCTTGGTATTATAATTTTGGAGTCATTAATGTTTTACACTTTAATAAACCCTATGGATGCTACAAACTAAGTAATAGAAATTAAGGACTTAGATTTATTAAGATTTAAAAATCTCTGGACCTACATAAAAAATTTTACTCACACTATCTCACAACTGAAATGTCAAACTCTAGAAACACATTTACAGTTCACTGAGAAATTAAACTCTTGTCACAGCTTTTTACAACTATCCATATAGGAAACTCAGAAACTAGAAGAAAAAAAGAGCACTCAAAATGGTCAAGGTTTAATAATGTCAAACCCGAAAAATTCTGTGGATAGATATTGAAGATTTAAGCATAAATCATATTTGTTCATCTTATTAAAGCAGGACAGTTGCAGGAACACTTACGATTTTCTTTTTCTTACATAATTGAAAGAGACATAAGTCACATTATTTTTTCCAAGGAGGGTCCTTTAAGAAAGTAATTCCCAGCCTCATCAATTGCTTACTGTCCCATGGAAAAGTTGATCATTCTAACAAACTTGTATATGACGTGCCTGTAAATATTGGCTCCAGCTTTTCTTTAAATAGCATAAATGTGTTCTTCAATATTATTACACCTATGCTTTTTATCTGAATAGACGGTTCTTCTGTTTTCATTTGAAGCTTATCCTAAATTCCATCCACCCCCACTCCTATTATGATAAGAGTAACACAGAGATTAACATTTTGAACGACAAAGGCTCTTTACATACTGGTCTAAATCTCAAAAGTCTTCTAGTTTATTAGCACAAAGAGCCCTTACATTTTCACAGGGGAAAAAAGAATATCCAAAAATATAGGAAAATAAATGCAATGCTTAAGAAGTAAAGTTTTTCAGAGTTTCACACTGGAAAGACATGATTATTTAAAGGTGAGTAGCCTTAACTACAATGCTAATGGTTATCATAATGAAGGGAAGAAGGAAGAGAAAGGGAAGAGAGAGAAGGGGGAGAAGGAAGAAAAGAAGGAGAGGGGGAAAGAGGGAAAGAAAGGAAAAGGAAAGGAAAGGAAAGGAAAGGAAAGGAAAGGAAAGGAAAGGAAAGGAAAGGAAAGGAAAATACCCTTAGAAAGCAGGAACTCCTGTAGCATCAGCTACCATACACCTACCATGAGGGTATTCTGCACCAGATCTGCATTATTTCCCTTTTTAAATCTTCCTTTATGTCTGTGCTTTTATATCTCTTATGTAAACGGGCAGTCTACTCATCTTTTAAATCAACATACAATATTTAAGATAAATCATTAATTTGGACTGATCACTTTTCTTAAGATCTATCTGGAGCACAAAACTAAATATAACTGGAAGTGGTGGTATAGGCCTGTAATTCCAGCATTTAGGAGATGGAAGTAGAAGGATCAGTAGCTCAAGGTCATTCTTGACTATATTAAAACTTTAAGAAGTCTTATCATTATAAAACTGTGTGTCCAAATAAATCAGAAACAAAAACAAAGTCAAAATAAAGTCAAATAATATAACATCCCATTTGACTGGTCAGACTACATGTTTAGTGCCCATGCTAAAGGCACAATTAACAGAGTAACTTTGTGATGAATGAGATAAAAAAAAGTACATGAAAAATAAAACCTCTAAATTCTTTCTAATGCCTTTTGTCATGAAAAATTCCCATTTAATGTGTTCTAGTTAGAAGAGATAATAGAAAGCCATACTCATAAATCTGTTATGAACATTTGTACAGTAACCATGAAGGCACTATTGTAACATGGATCCCTAAATAATTTCCTGCTTGATTCAGATATAAACTCTGGTCAATCAGTGATTTTCCAAAGACCAAGTTCACTGTCCTCTCCTACATGATATGTAACATATCCAGAAATACTCAGCACCTATTTGCTGAGTAGCTATCATCCTGAAACAACCAGTTACCATGAAACAAATTCTTTCTTTGTATTCTCAACAGATCCTAGCTTTCTAGGCTCTCTGTTATTTTGCTTTTGCTTAATCTTCTAATTTGATTATACATATCTTTCAATTATTTTGTGAGAATAAGTACACAAAAAACTAACTTTTGAAGATTACAAATGTTTGAAAATGTTAGTGACCGAATTTTGTATTTTACTGAGAGTTTGGAACTGTGAGCGAAAACTTCCTTAAAGAAGCTGTGTCTGTTCTGGTTTGCTTGTTTTTACTTTTATCTAATTTTAATTATTGTTATTATTATTATTGTTGTTGTTCTTAGATTTCTGCTTTCTAGTGAGAGAGAAAGAAGGGGTACAGATTTTACAGATTTGGGTGGGTAGGAGGTGGGAAAATCTAAGATTAGAGTTTAGTACTGTGAGGAGACTGGAATGCTGCAAGCCAGAGGCTAGCTGCCTTATCTTGGCCTGTGTCCAGGCCTTTGGATCACAGGTGCCTTGACCAGTTAATTCTTTGCATGAACTAACACCTGTGACTAACAGACAGACCCCTTCTGGCATCTAACTCAGCAGACCACTAGCTTCCAGCACACCAAAAGCTAAGAATGTCGTCAGAAATCATCCTGAGCCTACAGAAAAGCTTTCTCCATCTTGCTGTAACCATCACTCTGATGAAGCCTCAATGTATTTCAAACTTGCCTTGATTTATGGCTCTCTTTGTTCTGTAAAACTATGAAACAGCTTCCATGATGGAACAAGGAATTGGGGTAACCTAACTCATGTTCTTGAGCAGTCATTCCAGGATGAACTATCTTTTACACCCTTTAAAATGAAAGCTGTGGTTTTGAGTCAAGAGAAATAAATTATGGTAGTAGCTATGTTAATTTGAAACACAGTATATGCACTGCTGAAGCAAGTATGATTACTACAAGTAACTACTTACACAAATTTGAAGTTTTGTGGGCTTTAGAAACTTACTATTTCTGGACACCTTGCAAGTCACAAATAAATCCCTGTCTTAGTCATTGTAATGGTCTTCGGGCTTATGGACACAACTATTATGACCCATTGTTTGAGGCATAAATAAAGAACTTATAGCACAATGTAGGTTCTAAGTAAGATAACCTATATATACTATTATTTATCTTGGAAGAGATTACATAAAAACATGAAAGCCTTACTTCCATAATAAACTTATTTACAATGTGTAACTAAACTGTCAAACACCATTAGGCCAAAATAATCCTCTATGACAGAATTAAATAGTTAATGGAAACTGGCTGTACAAATACTCAAACAACAGAAAGAATTATGGACCTATCATTTCAGAATAAATTAGCAATCCTACAGTGATGAAATGCCTAAATGATAAGGCAAGAACATTATCAAGAAGCTCATAGTGCTTCAAAACTATAGTGGTGGTGCTGGAACAATGACTCTGTGGTTAAAAGCACTTGCTGGCCTTGCCGAGGACTCCAAGTTCAGTTCTCAGCAGCCACATGGTGGTACATACCCAGCTGTAACTCTATTCCTAGAGGATCCAGCACCCTCTACCCTCCATGGGCACTAGACATAATAAAAATAAATTTAAAACATCATAAAAAGTAAAGGAGCATAGCTTAATCTCTGAATCATCACTAGTTCACATCAGAACTAGACACAGCTCAGATGCATGGGTGATTTTGCTTGGCTTATAGCTATAGCCAGAGCCTTAAAAGGAAATCTATTTTAAAGTGTTCTCATTACCAACATCAAAAATAAATAAATGAGTCCTCTAAGACTAAGACTTAGGAAGAAACAATTCACTATAATGATAGATGAATTTATATGAAAAGCTGTTAAAACTTCTCATGTCATCAGTACTTACCAGGTGCTTAATAGACATTCCAGAAATTGAGCTAAACACATGAAAACCCAAAGATAAGACAATGCTTAAGAGCCACAGACACTCAAACTCTAGTAGAAAAGCAAATAAAGATCAGTGAGCAAGATAACAATCCCTATTTTTTAGCTTCCACAACAAATTGGAGTAATGAGCCAATTTTTTAAAAGTGGCAGTTAAGTTGGCATTGTCTTCCCTATTATTTGGTGACTTCATCTAGATTCATTTCACATATGTGTATATGTTAGGACTCCAGCTAGACATCTTTTGAACCAAGCAAAATCCTCTAGTGCCAGGAATGAGCTACATCTTGTTGAGTCATTGGAAAAAGGGTACCATGGAATCCCCAAAACATCAGAAGGCACTCTGCACACCACTGGAGAAGAAAAGTAATTGTCAATATCACTCAGACACAAACCCTGTGACTTACAACAGTGACCTATCTAAGAGACAGACTGTTGAAATAGTGGCACAAATGTTATGGGAGTGACCAATCACTGATTGGATTTAAAGACCACTTCATAAGATGGAACCCACAGCTGACACAGCTAAAAAAGCCAAAACCAAAGACTAGATAGATTATGGATCTAGAGGAAAGCCTGATATTATTATTCTGAGAAAGGAATATAGCAATAAAATAACTCCTAATGACATATTGTCATACTCATAGATCAGGGCCTCCTTCCACACTATTCAAACAAGCTTCTTAGTGCAACAGATGGGAATCCACAAAGACCCACAACTGGACAATGTGAGGATACTGAGACTTTAAAGAACCCAGTCATAAATGGATGTCTTCATCAAGGAAGGCTCAGGAAAGTATGTGAATGAGAAGGAGGAAAGACTGAAAGAACCAGAGTGATGGTTGACTCTTCCAGACACACATGAACTCACAGAGACCACGGCAGCACATACAAGACTTGCACAGGTCAAGTCAGACAGGGTTCCAGCACTGAGGAGGAGTTCCAGCCTAACCAAGAAGCTTTCTGCTACTGATACCCACTGGCAAATGGAAAAATCAGTATGAGTATCACAAACACTTCAAGGCAGGTCCCAAGGCCAGGAGTAGTTAGTCCAAAAAAAAAAAGAAAAAGAAAAAGAAAAATAAGAAAATCATTGGTATTTTTGTACAGTTTTTGTTTCATTTTGCTCTTTTCCCATTTTTTGTTCTATTAGCCTTTTGCCTGTTTGTTTTGATTTTTGTTTTTATGCTTTTACTTTTTTAAAGAGAGATACAGAGAGAACGAACATGAAGTTGGATGGGTAGAGAAGTAGGAAGGATGTGGGAGCAGTTGGGGAAGGGAAACCTTATCAACACCATGTGGCAAGGCCACAAAGAAGCCACAGTTGAAGGGCTTAAGGTTATAGTATGCTCTTGGTAAATGTATTGTCAGAAATGGTTTGAATTTATATCATCTACTAAGAAATGAAGAGTCAGTGTTAAGTAGTCTTTTATATATTTATATGGACCAACCAATACTTTATCACTGTCCTTTTCAGGATCAGTAGCAGAAATCCAGGCTTGCAATGGAGTACTAGATGAATCAGAGAATCCCTTAAAATTTTGTGTTTGAAATTAACATTTTTTTACATTTATTTATTTTTAATAAAACATTTTCTTTTATATATATGAAACAAAGTGAACCCTATAATTGTCCTGTTTTATCAACTTGACAGAGCTCCTAAATCAAGACACAGGGAATCTAAACTCAATGATTGCTACAGGAGCTCCTTCCGCTATTTCAGCCAATAGCCACTGAGATACCAGCCCATTGGGGCATGGTCTCTCTCTCTTTAAAAGCAGTAACTGCCCTCCACTCGCTATCTTGCTTCTGGCTCTGCTTCCAGCTCCTAGACTCCTTTCCTGATTGTGCAGAGGGCTGTTGCCTGGGATGGTGATCTGTAAGTTTTTCCCCTTTAAATAAATAACCATTCTATTAATCATAATTCCAAACTGGTGTGGGATTGTTTGTGACTTATGCCTTCATCTGGCGCCCAATGTGGGGCAGCTTACATCTTGCTTCTTCAGTGACCTGGGCAGGTGGTGCAGGCCAGTAAGATTTGCTGAAGGAGGCAGAGGCAGGTGGATCTGGAGTTCGAGGCCAGCCTGAACTACATATTATAATGAAAAGAAAGAAAGAAAGAAAGAAAGAAAGAAAGAAAGAAAGAAAGAAAGAAAGAAAGAA
>LOEQ01000054.1:901001-922903 GCA_001685075.1 Bramus lutescens | reverse complement strand
CTCTTCTGGCCTGCAGGCATACACACAGACAGAATGTTGTATACATAATAAAAAAAAAAAGAGTTTAATAGGCATTTAACTGGTGAATAGCAATGTGGACACCACTAGCAAACATGCTGCAGGAGAAGACCAAGTACAGCATAAATCTGTGGTTTCAAACATTCCCAAGCAGAGTTAAAAATAGGTATAACTTTTAAACTTAAGATACACATAGTTAACTACTGTTGTCAAGTTAAGGTGGCCCTAATACATACAAATTATGCCAAAGACCATATAATAAAATTATCTGAAATCTGCACAGTTATCAATTTCAAAATAAATCTGATTTATTTTTAACTGACATCTTAATTATCTGTATTTACATCTGGAATATAACAACTTTTCTCTCTTATAACAATCTGAGACAAAGAAAATATTATGATTATACATTAGCAATGCCTTCTCAGTTTCTACAGCTGAAATGTCATATCAATTACTTAGTAAGATTTAATTTTACCTTGTTTAATCTGTCCTTGCACAATATTACTGGAAGTTGGAGGGGAGCCCCTTGACTTAGAAAGGTCTGGGGTGCCTGGTCTAGGTGGCCTTTAAAAGAAGAAAAAAACATTGAATGTTTTCCTATCTCCAGAGCTGTTCAAAATATCACTCTCTAGATTGGAAAGAAACAGGCTCATAACATTTTCAACTTGTATTTCAAAAAGGTGGTCATTTTCTAAGTTTTGTACCTACTTACATTGTCCATTTCAACCTCTGACAAAAAAACTGCATGATTATGAAGTAGAAAATATAGTTTTTTGTAATAAAATTTTTACTTTCTGTTAGTCTTAACACATATTTTTGAACACTCTAATGAACTACAATTGACAAGTAAAACCATTCTTCATCTTCTCTTCTTTACTCTTACCATCCTGGGATTTCAGCCCACCCCATTACCATGAGCAACTCGGAATTCATGGAATAATATAATGATTTGAAAAGTATTAACAATATATATGGCATTAAGGCATAAAGAAATCTTGGAGTCTAAAGGTATAGTGTCTCTTTTTTAACTTTGGCTCAAATACACCTGATATAAAAGTATTTACAGGATTAAGGGCACTGAATATTGGTAGGGTAATTACAACAGAACATGGCAGAAAATAAATGCTATCTAGGTATTTCTTAGGTTTGAAAGAACTAATGTGGTCAACTTTAATAAAGCGTAGTAACAAGTTGTCCTCATAATTTTGAGAAACAGCATTCAGGCTAAGTATTGTAGAACATCAAAATAACACCTGTGTTTTAAGGCAGTCTGTTTGAAAAGTTGTTTCCTCCTCCCTATTGCAAAATTTGGACTGTACTCATGACCACATGCCAGACTCAATCACTGGACCCACCAATACTGCAGACAGACTACAGCGAAAAGCTCTGTGACCAGATACACATTTGAACTGGATGTCAGTTCAGACTTCATGAGCTGTAAATTTAGGGTGATATTTATGGAGCTCTAAGAGATGGCTCAGCTGGCGGTTAAGAGCATTGCTCCTGCAGAGGACTGGAGTCGTTCCCAGCACCCACACTGGGCAGCTCAGAACCACCTGTAACTCCAGCTCCAGAGAGGTCACATCCTCTTCTATAAGCCACAGTGTCTACATTCACACCTGCGAAGACCACATATAAGCACATAATTTTAAAAAATAATGCCATTTGTTGTGGGCCACACCTTAATCAGGAGGCAGGTTAGGCCAGTCTCTGTGAGTTCAAGGCTGGTCATGTCTATGCTGAGTTCCAGGCTTGTCAGGGTTATCTCAGAAAAAAATAAACCACCTTAAATAAAAAACTTTAAAGACTTATTCAAGAGCTATTGTCTATGACCAACTCCTAAATTATAAAGCCATTTAAAATAGCTACTAAGTATGACTACATATATAAAAGTGTTTTAAACTAGGCATTTTAGAAATGTCTCTGTTTCACAGTTTAAATGGGAAGTCACTGAGGTGACACTAAGGTGGAAATGTATGCAGAGCCAAGACACAAAAGTGTAATAAACAATAACAACAGAGTATGGCCATTTATCCCCTTTGAAAATGAAGAATAAAATTAAACTTATATTCACACCTGGTCGGGCCCTTCTTCATGTGATCGCCAATAAAGGTTGCATTGGTCATACTCATTAAAGTATTTGCCAAAGAGATGATGGACAACAGATGCTGAGTGGTGACGGCTCGAGACACTGTGTAGGTTCCCTTTCCTACTCCCTCGGTTGTCGGCAGCTTCCTTCCTGTCTCTGCTTTCCCATGGGGTAGTTTCCCAGCCGCCTGATTATAACCAGGCAGCATCAACGACATATGACCTCCTCTCGATAAGAGTCCAAAGGACACCGTGCAGTGTGGTTTGAGCATTCCGAGGCGATCAAGACAAACTTCATCCAGCACTTCATTCAAACCCCAGGCGTGAAGACAGGACATGAATAATTTTGCCGTGTCCATAGTTAGATTGTATTCTAGCAAGGTCAGCGGCTTGGACTTGCTGGCCCGGTACTCGGGATCACTCTCCTCCCTCCTCTGCCTCATTATCTCCTCGTCCTCGTCTTCCTCATCAAGGAGATGCTCCTTTATGTTCTCTTTGATAGTTTCCTTCACTTGCTGGAAAAGAACTGCTGCTCGCTTTCCAGTTAGAAAGGAGCCCCCTTTGTCTGAACTGCCAGATGCTTTTTGCAAATTCTCTGGGGAAATAAGTGCAGTATTCGGCCTAGAGGCTTCTTCAGTCAGGAGTTGAATAATCAAAGCTTCCACATCAAAGAACAGCACATGGATGTCCGGGTCTGTTAGGTTTGTCTTTATTGCTTGAACCATCAGGGAGTTATGAGAATATTTAGGTAAATTCCCCTGTAACAAATATTTTTTAAAAAATAGTTACAATTCAAAGTATTTAATCTCAACATTCATTAATGAACAACAGATAGCTGAATTAAAATGCTTATGAAGCTGTCTTTTTAGGGCTTCTAGATAAATTAAAATATCTTTGTCAACCAGCAACACTTAAAAGATATGAGCTTATACCATGACTTCCCACTGATACAATCATTAGAATACCAATTAATTTAAAACCAAGTACACATTAATAAAAGCTTATTATTGATGTGGGAGTCAGCGACATTAGCAGACTCTGAAAATGCTCTGTGACTGCCCTGACGATGCTGTGCGTCCTCTGAAGCACTGCACACTGGAACTCTTCCTTTGGCACTTACTCTGTCTTTGTCCCTTACCAAATTCCCTCCAAAGGCATAGTCAAGTCTTCTGGGTCTTAGATCATGAAAGTAAGTTGATCCTGACCATGTTCCTTCTACTTCTCTCCTTTACTTACTGTCCATTTTAGCCAATACTATTGCCAGCGTAGAGGCTCTGTGACTCTTTAGGCCAGGTCCTTCACTCTTTTCTGTATCTGACATTGTCTTCTGGAGATAACATTGTCTTCTAGAGACAAGAGTATATACTACAGTTCCCTTATGTGATGCTTATATGTATGCATGTGTAAGTATAAAATCATGCATGTTATGCCAGAGTGTAAATAGCAATTATTTTTAAGAAAAATCATAGAACATCTTGTTCAAATTATGCATGTCTTATATTAAACATAATTAACACATGCTATTTTTTCAGAACAAGAAAATAAATCTAAATAATAAAATATAGACTCCATCAGTCCAAATTCAAGGCTCATTTATAAAACCCCCTTTCAGGTTTAGCAGCCAGGCTCTTGAACCATATTTGTGATTCCTAACAAACAAATCCTTTCCATTTTCCTTTTGCACGAATCTTCCTTTATTCTCCTCTAAGTCATTGTCTACATGGTCTACATGGCCCTAATTTTCAGTCACAACATAAATGCACATCAAATCAGTACAGTGAATGCTTTGAATATGTATATTCTACTTGTCAACTATATCTCATTCATGTTGAGGAGAGGACTCTGATTCGCCCAGGAAAAAGTGAGCCAACAGTAATTAGTTTCCTAACATTTTACATCCCCCATGTATCATATATCTTGATATCTAAGAAACATTTATACAGTTATCCTTCAGTTACTTATAGCTTCCTAATTCTGAGAGGCAAGTTCAAGACATGGACAGACTATGCCTTACTCATTTTGTGCAACAGAGAATCTAGCAAATAAACAAAGAACATTATAAAAACCTTACAAAATTGCTCATCAACTCTCCCTGTAATAAATCCCCTCACCTGGTCTCTCTTCCGTCTCCATTTCCATCCTCCCTGACTATGCTGCTGGCTTCAGAGATTCTCAATAGCATTTTCTAACTGGAGAAGAATATCCAGACTTCTTTGCAAAGCACAAAACACCCTCCAGAGTAAACTGTAGCTTGTGCCTTCATTTCTCCTCTAATCACCACCCTGTGACTTACATGAAATCACATATCCTTTCCAGAAACAATTCCAAACATTTGGTCCTTTGCACTTGTTCACCCTGGGACCACTTCTTCTCCGTTTCCTGTAGCATTTCCTGTATCATCATTCATAAAACATTTCAAGTTGTTCCCACCCAAAAATTAATCAAAGAATTATTCAAGCAGATGCTGTCACTGCCTCCTTTATATAAACTTCTCTGAATTGAATGTTTAAAGGATGATATAACTTTTTCTCTATTATAGTAAGCAACATAAAGAATATTCCTAAAATGATAGTCATAGCATTTAAGAGCAATACAAAATGAAAAGGATACAGTTGAGAAATTACCAAATCCATCTCAGGTGACCAGGGAGCTAACTTGAACTAAAACCACTCATAGTGGAAAGAAAGAAAACTGTAGACAGGGACGGTGGCAGTGAAAATCAGAGGGTAGGTGCTGAAGAACCCATAGGTGATCAAGATGAAGGCCACAGTTCACTAAGAGCTAACAAGACCACACTGAGGCTTCAGAACTTTCTTTTGCAAAGCAGAGCATCACTAAGGCAGACTCATCAGGTGTGTTGGGAAAATGCAGATTCCTGGACCTGACCATCAGATCTGAATCAGCGTGAGAAGGAATGTGTAAGAATCTGTCTATTGAAGACCCAGACAACTTTATACAGCAACGTCGGGAAAACTATCCAAATGAAGGGAGTTACATGACCAGGTACAGTCCTGTTAGCCAAGGGAACAAGAGCTGGGTCATGAATATAAAGTGGGAGGCAGCAGAAATTACACAGATGATTGAGATAAAAGTGTTTGATGATGATTGAGATAAAAGCTGAAGGATGTGAGAAATGGGACGGATGAAAAACAGGTGCTTGATCCTTTCATTTATCCCAGCTCTGTTTCAAGTTTTCCTTTGAAACACTGAACATGTAATAAATATCACACACTATGCCTAGTGCTTTGGACTTACCAGCACTAACTCAAGTGAATCATGTATGACCTTATATGTGTATTATTAATGATATAATATTGATGTGAAAATTATAATTAATAATTGCAGCAGCACTATATTCTAAGCCGTTGCTATAGCTCAAGAACTAATCTAGTTATTAGCACTGGCGATGTGACAAAAATACCAATCCTGGGTACGCAGCTCTGATGATAGGTATGAAGGAAAGGGAAAGGTCTCCACATGCTCCTGAGGATGTTCTCTCCACAAAATATCTGCAACAGGGGGCTGGAGAGATGGCTCATTGGTTAAGGGCACTGGCTGTTCTTCCAAAGGTCCTAAGTTCAATTCCCAGCAACCACATGGTGGCTCACAACTATGTGTTATAAGATCTGGTGCCCTCTTCTGGCCTGCAGGCAGAACACTGTATACATATTAAATACCGCACCCCCCCATCTGCTTCTTTCTTTGAGGAAAAAGGCTATTATCAGCCAAACAACATAAAACCAAACAAGTTTTGCTAAGAAATTACTGAACCCATGAGAAAGGCTTTAAAAAAAAAGGCAAAAGGGAAAACAGAAGGTAGACAGACTTCAAACCATCTCATCTAATGTCAGCCACACATGTGCCCATCAGCACCCTCAGCTCTGTCGGCGTCTCTATCTCCTTCTGAAGGTGTTCCAACAGTCAGCCACATGCTCACAACAGAAAGGTTATCTAATTAATACCATGTCTGTGTGTGACTATGTAAGATTCTTTTTATTACAACCTCTCAACTCTCAAATGTGCCCTGTGATTAAAAAAGAAGAACTGTACTTAATAGCAATCTACACAATAAAGAGTGCAAAAGATAAAAAGATAAAGAAAACAGCATCACCAATTCAAAATATAACAGAAAAAAACACATTAAGGTTGAAGGGGGGGAGGAAAGAAGATGACTCATCATGATTCCAGTAGATGAGCAGTTTCTTACACCACAAGGTCTGATGAACAATTCTACTTACTTAGACAATCTGTCACAACCAAAGGTGGACGCCAACCAAAGTTATGAGGAGGATATTTTTGCTAAAGGTAAAGAAATGACAGAGTTAATCACTCTCAGGTCTGGTTTTCTAGAATGTGATGCTAAGGTGAGCTGTAGGAAAGGAACAAAAACATCTAACAAATTCCAATGCTTTCTTGGCTTAATGACAAAATATATAAACCTGGGACCAAACGGCTTGATTCAGTCACAACAATTTCCAAGGTAACTTGTGAGGATGTCCTAGATGGGGTACTCCATCACATTTATTAGAATCCCTGGAATGCGGGTGCACCATTAGTTCACCTTAAAGTTATCATAGAACAGGAATAAAATCAGTTCAACAAACATTTGTGGAGTGATCTATTGTGTTAACATGCCTGGAGAAAACAAAATATTCGTCCTTAAAGAAATAGTTGAAAATCTACCCAACAATGGCTAAAAAGGAAAATCACTGGGTCTCTACCTTGCTAGGAAATGCAATTATAGACATATCTACACTCAAATAACAGGCTAATACTCAGATTTGCTTTATGCTTATTCTGAGTATCTGATTTATTGCAATTTTCATTTTAGAAAGTACACATTTAGCCATATGAGATTTCTTTTGTTTTGAGACAGGTTCTCTCTATGTAGCCCTGGCTGTCCTGGGATTTACTGAGTCCCACTTGCCTCTGCACCCACAGTGGTGGGATTTTAACCACATCTGCCACCATGCTCAGCACCATTTAAAATCTTATGAAAAGGAAGTGACTTAAAATGTAATACAAAAGAAAACACAGAGTGACAATGATTCTGGGCTGCTGGCACATTAACTGAGAGTGGAGCTGTGGCCAGAACATTAGATAAAATGGCATCTCCAGCAAAACCCAAAGAAAACAGCAGAACTATCATACTGCTATCAGGGTTCCTCCACACAGGCATGAATCCCAGCATACAAACACAGACGTGGTGGACCCCATAAACAAAACCTAATAATCCAGAATGCTCAGAGAAATAATGTTGCCATGCACATATAAGATGCTTCAGCATTTTAAATAAATGAATATATTCTAGATGAAATCAGGTCTGCTGGAACACCTGCTAGCTTGGTCTCTGAATACCAAGACACTTTAAGGGTCTTTAAGGGTTTAGGATTGTAAGTGCATTGCATTTTACCCACTGACTACACGAATTTTTACTCTCTCACCACTCACTTCATTGATCCTGACTTGAAAGCTCACTTATTTTGAAATCATTGTTCAATAACCCAGTTTTCAATGCTATCTTTAAATAGTCTTGTGATTTATTATTCTTTCTGAATCCAATCTATAAAACCATTTGATATGGGTTTTACCTAAAAATAGAGTCGATTTGTACTATCAAGTATTATGTTAGCTGATCTTCATAATCAAATGCAAGGTAGAAATGTTGATTTGCATGTGTGTGTGCGCGCGCGTGTGCACGCATGGCACAGATTGTTGGGTATGTGTGTCTGCATGGGTGCATGCACATGCACGTGTAGACCAGAGGCTAATGTGAGCTGTTTGGCTTCCTGTACTTAGCGCTCACCAATTCAGCTCACCCTGTGCCACCTCTCCAGCACTGAGATTGTGTGCACTACCATGCCCGGCAGTGCATGGGTGCGAGACCCAGACTCACACAGGTCCAAATGCTTCTATAGCAGCCACTTTACCAACTGGGCTATTTCCCTAGATGTTGGTTATATATTTTTAAATTAGAATTAGCTCTGAAATCAATGATTTAAGACCCTAAGGACGGGTTAGAAAATGAGAATCTAGCTGACATGCATAGACCCCTCTTTAAATATCAATACTAAATTCTAAAATAGATTACAAAAAATTTTACTTAACAAATATTAATTTACTATTTTATAAAATGCATACTTGCATAGGTATCTTACTTATAATGAATGGTTTAAACAACTTATGCTTCCTAGGTATAGTATAAAACTGATTTAATATCAAAATCTTTTTGGCAGTAAAAAGAAACAAACATTCATTTCCCCTTCTGTTTTGTACATGAGATTTTATTGATGAAAGTGATTAAAAGGGATTTCTAAAGTTCTTATGCATAATAATAAATGCAAAAGGCACACTGAATAAAAATAGATGTCTTATTGTACTTTTAAAATAAAGTAGCTGAGGGAAATCCTCCTCACCTACTAGAAAATAGTAACACAGTGGCTTCAATATTGACCATTTTAGGTATCAAGAAAAAAGGGAGGAAGGAGGAGAAAGAGGGAAGGGATTGAGGAGGCACAAAACTAGCAGGAAAATTTGTCTGCACAATATGGCTATTTGGCGCCCTCTGCTGCTGTACTACTGTTTCTTCATGTTAGTTTAGGTTAACAAGAGTTCCTCAGAGATTCAGTCACATTGGAATTAAACAATAGGGCCATGGCCATACCACATGCTAATCTCTTCTGGAAATAGACAAAACTATACTTATCTTAAAAAATCTGCTTTAGGATGGGATGCAAACCCTCAATCAGGTGTGGGTGATAATATAGTAGTAATACGATTCCTGTCATTTTTTCTTTCCATGTGCTTCCATTAACAAGCACATAAGTAAGCACAAAGTAAAAAAATATTAAACATATGAAGGAGTAAAGCACTTATATTTTACTGCAACTTATTTAACAAGACATAAATAATATGTAATTATAAATATTAAATGCAAACATCCATTATGCCTTACACAGAAAATATATTTTGAATGTATTTCTTCTAGAGATCATAGGCTATTACATGATTATTAAATATTAGAAACTGAAAGAGTCTTTACAATGTGAAATGAACTTCCAAGTCCAGCCAAAGAGCCAAGAGCCCCAAACAGCAGGACCAGAAGCTCTCCGTAACAACACAGACCGTTATATGGGCAGCTGACTTCCCTAATCCAAACTGTCTTCCAAATAGTGAAATGACTACTTCAGGGGCTGAGAATGGCTAGGAGATAATACAAGCAGTAGTCCCCTCTCCAGGAGAAGGGAGATAACACTCCTCTCATTTTATATCAAGTGAGTGTGTGGAAGAGACACACGGAAAGAGTAAAACTAACTGCAGGAAGGGCGGCTGTTGTAGGGAGAATGGCAGCGAGATGGCCTGCAAACTCCGAACATCCCCTGCTGGAAGCACACCCTTCTGCCAAAATTCTTGGTTTGTTTTTAAATGAAGGGTCCACAGTAAGATTCTGGGGGGATGACTTGGTAAGAACTAAACTAAAATGAAAGGGAGAACACAAAACCCTGGATCAGTGTGCTACATGATTCCTCATTTTAGAAACACAATTTAGCAGATTCTAACCTATTAGTTGGGCTGGAGAGATGACTCAGCAGTTAAGAGCACTGCCTGCTCTCCCAAAGGTTCTGAGTTCCATTCCCAACAACCACATCTGTAATGAGATCTGGTGTTCTCCAGAGGAAGCGACCTGGTCAGCCGTCCTCATCAACTTAGACCTTGAAACCCAATATGGACAAGTTCAACAGAACCACCATATATGGGCTGCCCATGCATGCTTCAGCATTGCCAGGGCAGAAATTTTATTTTTTCAATTTCAACCTATTAGTTTCTCCCATCACCGCCATGGTGGCCCACACCCACTGTTCCTAGTCACACTGTCATCCCATATGCTGTGCTATCTCCCTGGGACTCTCTCCCAATGTACACACCTTATGTAGTCCGAGAGTCACATTATGAACTGCACACGGGTTCCCAGGCCAGAATAGGAGCTGCTCAGTGGCAGCACCTGCTCCATGTGGGTGTGGTTAAAGCACTCTCCAGGTGGTTCTAGCTCAGGACCTAGCTCATAGCATGTACCCAACATATGCTGAACAAATGCAGAAATCAATCAACAATCAAGTATTAAACCAGTGTGCAGTAAATACACAGTGTGTTAATATTTAGAGCAAGTTGTAACATTTAACTTCATTATAACCCAATTATGCCCATTTTGAAGCTAAAGACAAAACTAAGCTAAAAGGTTCATCAGTCACTTTGGAGAACCATAAATCCATGGTGAAAATGTAGGAGGAAATCACTCTTTCTACACCCACATGTTATTTCCCATGTGTCCTGAATTATACTAGTTCTGAAGAGACTCGAGAGACGGAAGAGGTATAGTCAGAAAAGGAACCCTCAAATACTAGGCTACTCACACTGAGTCAAGGGAGAGCTGGGCAGAACAGAGTCTTCTCTCCACATGCTACTGTGCAGTCAACTCTAGCAGTGAATTTAGGAAATACTGGAAGACACAGCTTTCCAATTGTGTTTGAGGTGCCAGCTTTGTTTTGTTGTTTAAACTCGTAATGAGTAGGTGGCTGCAGATTCCTACAAACATTCTGTAATCTAGTTAGACATGATACTGCAGCAAATGCAGAAAACAGGCACAACAAAGGACTTGCAGCACCCAATGGGCATAGTATAGGACACCACGGCCGCAGGGCAGAGCAAGGGCAGCTTTCAGTCACTCACTCACTGGTACTGAGATTAACAACCCAAGGTAGAGAAAGAGAAATGGAAACAATCGTGCCCACTTGTTCACATGTCAGACAAAGGAATTAGGGCTAGGACAGAAACACAAGCCAAGAAGCCGAGATCAGAGAGGAAGGAAGATCAGTGGACCCTGACGGCCTGACTTGGCGCTGCTGGCTGACAGTCCTGGACTCAGGCTCAGCTTAGGAGGAGTTAATACAAGGTGTTTCAGTCCCAGGAAACATCAAGAGCTACATTTACAGAAATACATACAAAAAGATCAGAAACCAAGAATTTTTGGACCGTAAATACTCAAACCTGATTGATGCTGACAAAAGCCCTTCCTCCTGCCTTTGTCTTTCCCTTCCCAGCTCTTCCTCCTACCAATCACTTGCCTGAGACAAGATGCTCTGCAGCAAGCCTGAAAGCTGTTGGATAAGAGTGTGCATGGATGTGTGCATGAATAAAGATGAGAAATAGGCAAAGATCTGCAAAATCCTGACTCCCTGTGATGACCAAATAATATATTTCCATCCACAGTTCATTTTAGGGTGTGCAATATCACCCATATATGCCACTATGAGTTCCATATTGGAAAAAAAGATTAAAATTTCAAAAAGTCACTGTCACAAACCCTTCCTGGTCATTCCAGGAAAATTCACCATACATGTAGATAAGTGATCTCCAACTTATTACCTGTGGCTATTGGTGGTCCAGGGACTCTCTTAAAGGCCAAAGAACAATTTCAAATAGGAAGGACCATAGGATATAATCACAAAATCATTTAGTAGCAAAGCAAATGACTAAGGTTACAATTGCTTATTTTGCAAACAGTACCAGCTTTGTATTTCTTAACAGTCATTTAGCATTTAGCTACACGGTTCAAGAGACTTGATATTTCAATTACAAGTTGTTCATGTGACATGCCAAGCAATGGAACAAAGATTTTATTACATACTAACATACACGGAGTCTGCAGATGGAATGTTTAGTGTATCGCTACAACAAAAATGATGGACTTACGTTTGTCTTGCTCTTCAAATGCAATATCTAGTTTGTTCAAAGGAGTGTTATCTGCAGGAATTTGAAGCTATTGTTTCACAGAACACTAGAAAAAGCATGTGAAAGTCCTATTCTTGACCATGTTCTCCAGTCGTGTTTCTACACAAAGCCTCTTGAATAGCATTGTTTCTTAACGTGAACCCTTCACCCAATGGGAAACAGCAAAGTCTTGGAAAGCTCTTTTGCGTCGCCTAAATTGAGAGCCACAGAGAGTCTCACCCTGGATGTCTCAACTCCAGTCATCTTGCCTACCCCACTGGTTCAGCTGGAGACTACAGGCCATGCTCACCAGGCAGCCGTCCCTCCCTGAGAAACCCTGAACATTCCTGCCCTAATTTCCTAGAATTGAAAACTCTACCACATCTGCTCTTCATGCTCAGAGCAGCGCTTCACAACCGCTGCACATCAGGATGACCAGGAGCTCTGAAAACGCTTAGTGCACTGCTGCACCTGAGTACAAGCTGAATCAGGAAGTCTGAGGCAGGAAGCAGGTGGCCTTTAGAGAGTTTAGAGATCCCAGGTGATTTAACATGCAGCAGTCTGGTGACCACCATCATAGGGGTGTTATGTCACTGGGTTGCACCACTCTTTCAAAGACGCCAGTCTCAACCTCCCTCATCCAACTGCGACGCTATGCTAAACCACACCAATTATTCTTCTAATCTCGGAGTGACAGGACTGCACTCGGCAACAGTTAAGGAAATGTACACTCTGTTCCCCATGTGCCTTCATTCTAGCCCATGACAACAGCACATTCAGTCTGGCTTCCTTGTTTTTAGCTTCCACTCTCCGCCCTGAACCTCTGTCACTCTCGGTTCCCTACTTCAGTGTCCTCACTTCCCCATGGACTTCCTAAAACGCAGAAGCTTTAGAAATGTTTTGCCCTCATTCCCACCCACTAACCCCAGAAAACACCCACTCAAACATCAGCCTCTCCTCAATCTTTTCAATTTCGGAAAATAAGGTTTCCGAATTCCACAAAGCCCAATGTTCGGTCCCTAACTGAATTTCCCCATTTATCAATGATCAATTCTCCCTTCCCCATCTTGAAGCTCCCCCTCTCTGGTGGCTTCAGCCAAGGGCATTCCCTGCCGTCTCCAAAACTACACCTCCATCTAACGGCTCTCTTGCTCCTTCCATGTCTTCTCATACAAACTTCACTTGCTACCTATTTCCACTTTTCCTAGTCTCTCTTTAATCTTTACAGTCTACTTTCTCCTGGGAAGATGGTCTGAAGAAAGGATACTCTGACTCGGCTAGCGAGAGCATCCAGTCCTTCAAAGGTTTAACGTTGATTGCACTCAACAGTGATCTCTTCTGCCTTGCACCTCTTGAGTCCTACTTTGCTGACCAGCACATTCTCCTGGATTCCCTCACATGTGTTCTATTTCTCCTACCCTAATCCTTCCCCATCCTGCTCCCTTTAGAGCTGTTCTTTCTAAGAGTCTGTATATGAATGATCTCCCTTACTTCCAAGGAACTAAGAACAAGACATATAGATCAAGGAGTCATCAATGTGTGGATCCCATTGCCCTATGACTCCCAACAAATATCCTAACATACGCAACACACGGGCACCTCAGGTTCACCATAAACCAAGCAAATAGCACTTTACTGTCCCTGTAAAACCTACTCGTACATTCAATATCACATTGATAGAGACACTTTCTACTCAATCAATCAGGGGATCTTTGAATAAACCTTCCTTATTACTCAACCCAATCAATCATCAGCTCCCACTGAACACAACTCAATTCAACTATTGAGTTTAATTATCCACTGTATTCCTTCTTATCAAATTTATTGGCTGGCTTTCATGTAAAAATCCATGTGAGAAGCAAAATCTAAAGTTTTTTTTTTAATTTTAAAAGACACTGAAATAAAAGGTAAAAGATTGAGCATCCTCCCTTGACCCAAGATGACCCACCTTTATTTCCCACTATTATTGTTCTCTGGTTGGACCTCCAACAGTGTTGATGGAGCTGGGTCTCTCCATGGCCCTCTATGCTGAGCGCACTGCCGCCCTTCTCCCTCTAAATATATTCCACACATCCCTCCTCCAAAGAGCCAATCCTGATCACCGCGGGCCAGGACAGACTTCTGCAAAATTTCCTGCATTTCTCACCATGCCATTGGCTACAGAGCTTTGCAATTTATCTGTTCACATTTCCTAAGAGGAAATCATGTCTTATTTATTTGGCTCTCCAGTGCCTAAATAATCAATAAATGGTTACTGAACTTGACTGAGTCAATTATTTTGTAGCAAAAATATAAAAGTCAAAAAGTTTCAAAATAATAAAGAACAGAATTTTTCACAAATACTAAAAGAACTTAATTCTTCAAATTGCCAAAATATCAATAATTAGCTAAAAAAAACACCCTTATATTTCAACTTCTCAAAGTAAAATTAAAGATAAAGAATCACATATGAAAACTAAGAGGCTATGGTTACTGAGGTCATAGATTGACTCTACTGAGTATTCCTTGGCAATTTGTAATTAAATTAATATTGGATGATTAAAAAACTCTGCTTTATCTCATGCATTCCATAGCAATATAAATTTCCACTTAACATAAAATGCCTTCTGTTAATGTACTTCCAAGGGAAAACAAAATCTGAATTTGAAACCATAATAGAAAAAACACTTTTCCTTGGCTTGGGATATGATGCATTATATTGACTATGCACTATACAGTCTGTTTAGAAGTCCACTGAATGTTTACTATGTAAAAGGTACATGATCAATAACAAATTAGGATCATATGGCTGTTTCAGGTAGACCCCTGGAAATTCATTATTTGATGGTGTTATAAACCATCATAAATAATCTAGTCATGTCTAATTTAATAATTATTCAAAATAGGAAAAGCACCAAAAATGTAGTTGCAAAATATATATACTTATTAGTTCTTTAGTTATAACTTTTAGTTTATTTTTACTGGTTAATGGAATCATTCATTTTGTACTTGTAGAAATTTAAAACTCACTTTTTTCAAACTAGATAAAAAGTTGACAACCTGAGTTTAAAATTTTAAGTATTTTATCTAAAACTATAAAATACTTTTAAGATATAAATTACTAATAAGCTATATATACACTCATGTATACATAAAAGAGCTCATGCATGTACAACTTAAGAGTATTCCTTCATATATGTGACCAGTAAACACGCTTTACTGGAGAACTGCAGTAAGTATTAGACTGGTAGGCAAGGAAGGCCAGAGGAAAATAGAAAGATGACTTATCTGGTTATCATCTGAATAGAGTGCTTAATTATTCACAACAGCCAGAACCTGGAAACAACCTAGATGCCCCTCAGCCAATGAATGGATAAAGTAAACATGGTACATTTACACAGTGGAGTACTACACAGTGGTTAAAAACAGTGACATCTTGGAATTTGCATGCAAATGGATAAAACTAGAGAAAAAAAACCATTCTGAGTGTGGTAACCCAGACCCAAAAAGACAAACATGGTATGTACCCACTCATAAGTAGATACTGGACATAAAGCAAAGGATAACCAGCTTAGAGTCCATGACCCAGAGAAGCTAGGTAACAAGGAGAACCCTAAGAGAGACATACATGGATCCCCTTGTGAAGGAGAAATACACAAGAACTCCTGATAAAATTAGGAGCTTGGGGGTGGCGGAGATAGGAGGCAGAAGGGGAGGAGAAGGGGAGGGGGAGGAAAATATGAGGGAATGGGATGGTGGAGATGGGAGAACAGAGAGGGAGAGCAAGGAAAGAGATATCTTGATTGTGGGAGTCATTATGGGGCTAGCAAGAAACCTGGCACCAGGGGAATTCCCAGGAATCCGCAGGGATGACCTCAGCTAAGACCCTAAGCAATAAAGGAGAAGGTGCCTGAAGTGGTCTTCCCCTGTAATCAGATTAATGACTACCTTAATTGTCATCATAGAACCTTTATCCAGAGATTGACAAAAACAGAGGCAGAGAACCTCAGCTGAGCTCCCAAAGTCCAGCTGAAGAGTGGGAGGAGTGAGAACATGAGCAAAAAAGCCAAGAATATGCATGATGGGGACAGCCACTAAAACAGTTTACCTGAGCTAATGGGAGTTCACCAACTCCAGCAGGACAGGGAAGGAAGCATAGGACCAAACTAGACCCTCTGAATGTGGATGACAGTTGTATGGTTGGGGCAGACTGTGGGACCACTGGCAGTGGGACCAGGATTTATCCCTACTGCTTGAACTGGCTTTTGGAGCTCATTCTTTCTGGAAGGATACCTTGCTTAGCCTAGAAATAGTGGGGAGGCCCTTGGTCCCACCTCAAAGTAATGTGCTAGACTATGTAGATGCCCCATGGAAAGCCTTACCCTCTCTGAGGAGTGGATGGGAGGGTGGAGGGAGCGGGAGGTGGGGGGAGCGGAAGAAGAAGAGGGAGTGGGAACTGGGATTGGTACATAAAATGAGAAAATAGTGTTTTTTTAAAAAATAAATAAGTTTAAAAATAACTAATATGTATAAGGCCCCAGGGTGACCCTCATGAGTCAAGTTACAAAACTCTTAAACAGAGGACACTGCCAGACAATCCACAATTAAGAAAATGTACTGTGAGTAGACTTGCTTTAAAAAGTCGTAAGTGGTTTGCAGGCAGAAGAAAATTATATTGGGTGGAGCAGGATAGAAATAGCTGACATGATCACACCATGGTATGTTGGGGACTGCGGACCACCAGACCCTGAATTTCCTGTAAACAACTTGTTTTCCTCTGCTCTGAGAGGCCTGCTGCTGTTCTGAGCATGAGACCCTGATGGCAGGGGAGTGGGTTCTGGTGGGCCTGCAGCTGAAAGATCCCTAGAGCTGGGGTGTGTGGCCAGAGCCCTATTTAAGCTGCCCCTGAACACAATGAAGGGGGCACTCTTGTTTCAAAGATGACCCATGCCCCCGTGTCTCTGAATGTATCTGTATGTTTTTAAATCTCCAGCCTAGTTCCTGGCTCATGTGCCATCCTTTAGTGCAAGCACTACAGGTAGAGGCCCCAGTGAGATCAGGAACTAGGGAGACGCTGAGAGATTGCCCTCAGAAATGGGGAGATGAATTGAAGGCCTCAAAAAGAATGGAAGAAAAAGAGTAAGTTTTTAAAGAGTTCAGTCAGATTAAAAGGACTAAAAACATAATAAGCCACGGAAAGATGGAATGTGTACAGAGAATTTGGATTATATATATTGTGTTTTCTTTTGGTGTTTTGACTGGAGAGAGACATTTGATTCTAGGAACTGCTAAGAAAGGTATCTTGACTTTAAAATACAGGTCTAAGGATCTGTGCTTTGGAAAAGAGGTTCTGCTTTTGTTTCCACAGAGGATGAGAACCTGTGGATTTCTTCTAAACTAATATAACGGAGGAGGCAATTTAAATGGAGTTACCATTTAATGGAGGAGGCAATGCATAAACTAGACATAGGATATGAAGTAAAATCCCCAGTACTAGGATGAGTTGCATCTTGTTGAGTTGTTGGCCAAAGAGGCCCCACAGACCACACCCACAAACATTACAGGTAATTGTCAGTATTACTGGTTACCTTCCACAACCTGATGGTAAGTCCCTATTGCTGAAGACACTACTTACATCACTGAACATGGAGAAATAAAGTTGCTGCCCAACTAGTTTTACCACTACTGAGTTCCATCATCATAGTGATGGAACATATGATACACACAACTAGAGGAGAGCAGAAGTAACTAATCTCACCAAGCTATGATCTCTGTGATTGACAACCGTGACCTACCTAAAAGAAACTAGCACAATAGCAGCTTAAATGTTATAGGAGTAACCAAACATGTTTTGGTTGGATTAAAAGCCCATTCTATGAGATGGAACCCACACCTGATACTGTTAATAAGGCCAGAAACTGAGACTAGAGAAACACTGGAGAGTATTATTTTCAGGTGTGTGACTTTTCTTTACACTGCATTTGTTTATCTCTGTGAAGCTGTGTTACTACTGTGCCTGTCTACAACACCTGATGGTCCTAATAAAGAAATGAACAGCCAATAGCAAGGCAGGAGCAAGGCTAGGTGGGGCTAGCAGACAGAGAGTATAAATAGGAAATCTGGGAGGAAAGAGAACAAGGAGCAAGAGAACAATGAGAGGAAGACACCAGGGGCCAGCCACCAAGGTACACAGCAAGCCACAGAGAAAGAAATAAAGGTACACAGAAAAAGAGAAAGATAAAAGCCCAGAGGCAAAAGGTAGTTGGATTAACGTAAGAAAAGCTGGCAAGAAACAAGCCAAGTTACAGCCAGGCATTCATAACTAAGAATAAGCCTCCATGTATGATTTATTTGGGAGCTGGGTAGTGGGCCCCCAAAAAAGCCAAAGAGTAAAATATCACACAACAGAGAGGTCATGGGCCCTTGGGGAAAACCTACTACTATTATTCTGCTAAATTAAAAAAAAGCAATAAAATGACTCCTAATGACATTCTGCTATCTATACCCATAAATCAGTTCATTGCTCAGTCAACATCAGAAGCTTCTTCATTATATCACAATTAACACAGAGACCTACAAATGGACAATATGATAACAGTAAGAAACCTTGGAGATCTCAGTCCTAAAAGGAAAATCTTGATCAAACCCCTTCTCTCAAGGTTTAGGGATCTATCTGGAAGAAAAAAAGGAAAAGCTTCTAAGGGCCAGAGGTAGTAGATGACTCCAAGGAAACAGCATCTTCTAGACACAACACAGTTGGTGCACATAAGAACTCACAGAGACTGTGACAGCACCCACAGTTAAGAGAAATCCTTAATGGTACAGCCAACATACATTTTTCATGAAGTGATTATCCTGCAGCCTCAGCTTCCTAGGCCTTTTCCCTCTCCTATAACTGATTCCAGTGTAGGCAAGAGTTGCTGTACAGCAGCTGTCTGCTGTTTTATCACTAACTGCACTATAAAATATTCTAGTAAAAGAAGGACAAACAAGACTGTAAAGGCGCATAATGAACCATGACCACTCATGAAAGCCATTCGTAAATAGGACTGTATACTGCATAGTTTCTACAATTTTTCTGCTATATAATTATTTTCCTGTTTTCGTATTTCTAGAAGCTACCATCAAGAAAAAGAATGTGCCTTTAATTTCTTAAATTTATCAACAAGGAAAAAAACAAAACACAGACACATGCTTTCTTTAGTACCTTGTTTTACAATATGCACAAAATCAAAATCATGTCAAATCATATGAGGCAATGACTTCCAAGGTCGAATATATGATTATTTGAAACGAATGAAAAGCACAACAAACACGTTTAAGCTGTGATTTCTTCTCAAACTTTAGAGCATAAACCTGAAAGCATGGAGCAAAGCCACAGAAGGATTTCACAAGTCTATCTAATGAAATATAAAATACAACAGAGCCGATAAAACATTAATGTCTTGGGGGACAAAAAAAAGCTTGATCAAAGGTTGATATCAATGCCAATTACTGGAGGATGTGGGTCAATGGGACAGTCTGCAGCATTTCATATACTGCCAGCATTTGCTGATTAATGGCTAATTATCAGTTTAAAGGTGAGCCTTTCAACCCCTTCAGTATTTATACACAAGTTTAACCATAAAAAAAATGGAAATCAAGAATTAACGAAAACCACAAAATGAATAAGAGGCTGAGCTTTGTAAAACAAAGGATGGGGACCAGATTAATGGCTTGGGACTGCTGGTGCAACCTTCTGCCGAATGGAGATTTAGCTAGTGTCTTGATGGTAAATGTCAGTTAGAAAATCGGACTTAGCTCATTAAATATAATTTTAAGATATTTGAATGGCAAAAAAGTAATTTACTTTGTTAAAATGTTTAGTATGGCAAACATTCCAAAATTATGCTGGATACATCCAACTAAAAATCACAAGATTATTTTGTATCAGTGTTGCCTCTCAAAATTCAGAGACACCCAAACCTAAATGACGTAAATGACCTCCCATGGAACCCACACACTGAAGCAACATACAAAGCTCACCTTATCAGAGGCCTCAGAAGCCAAGAGGTTAGTTGCAAGGGTTTGCAGCTTATGGTGGGCCATATTTTTAAGGGCAGCAAGACTACGTCTTGTCATGGCTTGTTTCAGGTTGACTGCGGGATGACTAAGTGAGTCAACTGCAGCAGGAACGGCCTCATCGCAAGCGTTCAGTATCTCCACGGCTGTTATCCCCATGGCACAGCGGTCCAAGGCACCTGGAAGGGGGCATGACCGCACTTAGGACACGATCCTATGAACTTGTGTTTGTCTGGGTACAGAAAGGGAAGGGCACAGCAGTTTCTGTAGGAATGTACTCACCCACAAACATTCCCTTGGGCTTCCTTTGTATACTCATTCTCCATGCAGAGTCCACAATTATTCCTCTCCCTTAAGGCTTCGTACACCTTCCCAGTAAAAGCAATTCAAAGCCACGCTTTTCCCCTTGTTTCCCTGGACGGTGTTCTTGACTACACTACAGTCTGTCACTTCCACATTACTTACAGACACCAATGAGCTCACCTTTCTTGTTGTCTACTGACATTAAACAACAACAAACCTCCTAAAATGGGCCCATTTTCTCCTTCAATCATTTCTGAAGCCTTTGTTTCTCTAAGGAGCATCCAGATAATAGGAAGTTATTGTGTCTTCTCCATTTAGTCTCCATTTCTTCTTCATTGCTGGTTATCAAGCCCAGGCCTCATACATGGCTAGGCAGGAAGTGTCCTACCACTGTGCTACACCCCCTTTGAGAGTCACGAATTAAATGTTTCCTGTGTGTATGAAATAAGTACTATTGATACTCACAGCAACTTCAAGTACCTCCTCTGGCCTTCCCTTCTGTTTATCTCCATCTGCATACTTCTTAGGTTAGAACACAAACTTCCTCCTGCATAACCTGAGCTTCATCACCACCTTTCAGACTCCTGGATTACTTTAATTTCTTTTCTGTTTTAGTTTCTCCATAATTCTAATTACCATCTCACCAACTGTATATTAAACATTTTTTAAGATAAAATTATTTTTATGGCTGTTTTTGCTGCATACATGTGTGTGCACTGCACAAATGCTTGATGCCTGCAAAGCCTAGAAGAGGGAGTCAGAGCCTCTGAAAGTAGAGTTGCAGACAGTTGTGAGTTGTCATGCAGATGCTGGGAACTGAACTTAAGTCCTGTGCAGTAGCAGTAAGTGCTCTTAACTGCGAAGACAGCTTTCCTTACTTAAACTTTTACCTGCCTCTTCAAGCCCAGAACTATAAACTACACAAGAGCTAGATGGTTTGGGGTGTTTTGCTCACTCTAATATGCCTATGTGTAGCATTAACTGCCAGTTGGTTAATTGCACATTTAGTTGACAGCTTCAGATAGAGTTCTTGAAATCCATGGTGGGGAAAAGCCAATAGATAGAAACAAAGAAGCCAGATTTATTGTGTATTTCAACTGAGATAAGAGACAATTTTTTTCTTCTTCTTCTTGCTGTTCAAGCTGTAGCTAGTGATTTGATATAAAGGCCCCTGTAGAGTCAGGAAGGTACATCCTAAAGGTATTGACATTATTTATTTATTAAACTTATTATTTATCATATCAATAAAATATGAAGCTCTATAAATCAGATTCAGGCAGGATTTGATGTATGAAATGTATTTAAACTCTGAAAGCTACTTGAGCCATCAACATAGTGTCTGGGGAATGGGTGGCTCAAATGTGAACCTGCTCATATGTACCGAGTGCTTTTATGTTTGTTTAAAAATCACCTCTGCTGGTTGAGTTTAGGTTAGATACCCTCAAATATCTTTCTTACTCATTCATGTGTCATACTTCAGTTGCTGTATTTCCTTTGCAAACGCATAGAGATTGCTTGAAGTTTTTCATCATTGAGGGTGATATCGGCTTTGGTTTTATAATATTCAGCCTTAATTATGCATGCGGGTGGGGTGGGGGTGGCCTGGGAGAGGGGGAGAGAGAAGGGAGAAGGGAAGGATTGGGAGAGCTTGGGGGAGTGGGAGGGTTGAGATGGAGGAAGGG
>LOEQ01000054.1:868072-879103 GCA_001685075.1 Bramus lutescens | reverse complement strand
GTTAGAGCACAGCATTCTATAGTGTTTGTTAGAGCACAGCATTCTATAGTGTTTGTTAGAGCACAGCATTCTATAGTGTTTTTTAGAGCACAGCATTCTATAGTGTTAGAGCACAGCATTCGAAAGGGCTAGAAAGATGGCGCAATGGGCAAGAGCACTTGCTGCACAATCATGAGGACCCGAGTTCGGACTTTTGAAAAAAAGATATCAAAAAAATATATAGTCCAAAATAAAGTAAGGAGAGAATGGCTTTTAAGGACAGATAACAGGAAAATGAGTGCATCTTAACTGTCCGCTGAGACAAGTGCCCATGAGGAAATGGGAGAGAGAGCCTTTAGACCTTGTTCCGTTATGATGGCGGCTGTCTATCTGGCAAGTAGAACCTCTGAGTTCTTCATCCCTATCTAAGCCTGAACACTTTGTTTAGTTCTTTGTCTTAGCAATGTTTCCTTTTCCTTGCTGATAATCACAGTTAAAATAAATTACATCAGTAAGTTCCTAAACACATTGCTCTACCAAGTGCCTGCTCACTGTCATTCTGATTAGATGGATTCAAAATTAATGGTATTAGAGAAAATCTTTGGGGACTTTTAAATTGCTCTGAAACAAAATTTTTCAGTTCATTCACGCAGCATGCTCCAAACTGCCACTAGAGACATAAGAGTTTTTAATTCTTGTATTTCCTTTAAATCCCCATGGATTCCATTTACATGCCTAATAGCAAAAAGCCCCCTCCACTGTAGAGAAATCATCTAAGAAAAAGCAACTTACACTACAGTTTTCAGGTGGGACCAGAAGTTGCGTGATCTCACCACCATGAACACAGAAGATATGTTTCATTTCTCCAGAAAATATGTCCCAAATTATGACGGAAAAATCCACACCTCCAGATATCAGGTATCTTTGGTCATAGCGAGCCGAGACCTGATGAGGGTACAGCAAACATGTAACTTTGTTCCGATGGCCACGGAGAGTTCTGTGAGGGGGCCAACCTGTGAAAGAGGTTGGGGATTCAAAATTGGAAGGTTAAAGTCTCAGAATGCTTCAACCAGCAAGCATAAACACTGGAAGAGCCATGGCTTTACTTCTACGACTGGTCTGTGAAGCTCAATAGCTACTACTTACCCAAGACTAACAGGCCCTTAAAACAGAGCTAGTCTATGTCCAAACGTGCTAAACATGTCAAATTGTCATGACAGTCTAAAGAATTATTACAAAAGAAACAATATAAAATAGTTCAATAAAATTACCATATTTATTGAAAGTACAAATGAAAATAATGTTGCTATATTGGGCTATATAACATATATTATAGTAGTTAATTTCCCAGGTCATATTTAATATTTCATCAAATGTACATTAAACTACCAACTAGACTTAACAACTATACCAGTGGGTTTTATATTCTCAACATTACGGTTACAGTGTCCTCAAAACACAGTGGACAGCTAGACCCCCAGTATACCTCTTCGGAGCATGTGTTCCCCTTGCAACAGCTGCACTATAGCCGTTTGGGTGGCAGGCACAATAATTATGCTTCCGTCTTCCCGGCCACAAACAAGCCGTCCGTGTGCTGGTATGTAGACGCTGGCAGTCACTTTAAGAGGTTCATTGCTGTTGGGAATCACACTTAGCTGATCTATGATCCCAGCAGGACAAGGCTTCAGTTTGTCAAATGCCTCTTGCAAACTAATACAAGTTGTCGTTTTTAGTCCTGTAGAGGTTTGGTGTCATATAAAATAAATACATTTATATTAAAAAATAACCATAAATACATAACATTAACTGATTCAGTAATGTAAAAGTTACTTTCATCAAATATAAATCTTAGAAGAAAATTATAAATATTTTCAATTTTGTTATGATTCAAAATGTTATAATGAAAGAATTATGTATTTAATGCACAAGATTTACTATTACCTTCAGCACCTTCCTGTTTATCAGCTATGTCTGAAATGTTCCAAATATTTAACCTTCCAGAAGAATCACCCTGAATTAATAGTTTATGCAAATATTCCTTGCATCCATAGAAGAACCGAGTAACAGGAGGACAAATTACCAACTGCCGGGAAAAAAAAAATTCAAGTCTCTTTAGTTGTATTTAGAATCAGATATTCTAGACATTAACGTGCTCAGAAAAAGGTATTCAATTCTTTGATTCATATCCCAGTTCTAAAAGTGTTTACAGAATGATTATTCAATATATTTGCATGTAATTTAATAGCGTTACTATTCATGTCACCTGCAGTACAGCATAAACAGTAAAGGAATGAAAAACTGTATTTATAGCCTTTCTCTAAACTACTCTTGATAGTCTTTTATTCAACTTTATAAAAACTGGTTACCAATCACAGGGTAATTTACTTACTTATTTTTAAATAATTAATTTAGAAATTAGGTCATTCTTAATCAAAAAGAAGTCTCTACTTAAAAGATCAAAAACAAAAAGTTCTGCACAAAGGCAACACAAAATGAGCTCAGCAGATTGTATTTATACATGCATACATACGCAACAATGATAATCCAAGAAGAGGAAGTCATGAAGATAAGAAGGGGCAAAGGGACCTGGGAGAAGCTGGAGGTGGGAAAGCACGAGGTGGAAACGATGCAAATATAGTACTCATGCATAAAATTGTAAATATAATAAATAAATATTAAAATATATCACTAAAAGAAAACAATTCACTAATCCTATCTTTTCTGCCCACTGCTACGTCACAAACAATAATTGCATTTCTGTGTACCATATGAATACCTGGTGCCTGTGGAGGCCAAAAAAGGGCACCAAATCCTTGGAACTAGAGTTACAGATGGTTGTTAAATGCCATGTGGGTGGTGGAATTCAAGTACAGGTCCTCTAAAGAGAAGCCAGTGTTCTAAAGAGCTATTTCTCCAGACCACCCATTTTAAAAAATAAAAAGTTTGTAGCATTTAATTGGCCACATTTACATACCTAATTTTAACAAACAGAATTTTATAATAAAAATTATAATAAATAAATTTCAGTTTCAAAAATTATAGCTAACAAATAATCTAGTTGTAGTATTTGGTTGCATCATAGAAAGTACTGGCCTCAAGGAACTAGTAATATTGAACACAGCCAACTATTTAGCTTTATTTGAATATTAATAACTTTAATTAAAAACTATACAATTAAGGAGTTGCTATAGCAGCTATAATCACAAATACCACATTTCAGTGAATCAGTGTCTCTCACCATATCATACATACATTTCAACTTAAAATACACTACCATACAGTAGAGAGGTGATATTTAAAGAAAAATTATTTGATGCTTAATAGTTGTCAACTCAACAGGATCTATAATCAGGAAAGATAGAGCCTCTGAACAAATGGGTAAAAGATCTTCTAGATGGTTAGCTGAAGTGAGAAGACCCATCCTGAATGTGGTCAGCACCCATGGGCTGGGTCAGGAGTGCATAAAACAGAGGGCAAGCTAAGCACCAGCATTTCTGGTCACAGAAGCAATGTAACCAGCTGCCTTACACTACTGTCACTAAGATGCCCCCATCATGATGGACACATCCTCAAATTATAAGCCAAAGTGAACTCTTCTTCCTTACATTGCTTTTGTGAAGTATTTTGTCATAGCAACTATTTTGTTTTATTAATGCAGGCTTTTCATACACATCACTATCACTTAGTTTAGCTGGAAGTGACTCACTGAGCTGGACAGTAGCAAGTAGGAGTTCAAGAAATAGAAAGCAAATAATTTATACAGGATATTAAAATACACCTAGATGTACAAATTCTATATTCAAAATATTCATAGAAAAAAATTCATCCCCTTCTCTTATCCTCCATTCTCCTTTGTTGGGTGAGACATAAGGTTCAAAATGATGAGCTCATCGTACCTACAATCTCCATTGATGGGTGGGACATAAGGTTCAAAATGATGAGCTCATCGTACCTACAATCTCCATTGATGGGTGGGACATAAGGTTCAAAATGATGAGCTCATCGTACCTACAATCTCCATTGATGGGTGGGACATAAGGTTCAGAATGATAAAACTTGGACCCAGAACCAGAACAAAACCTTAGAAACCTTATCCTCCCTCCCCAAACAAAACTTCTTTCTTACTACTCCCAGAGACCAGAGAGGAAAACTCAGTATAAGTGTGACTGTATTTTATTTTTTTATGTTTATGAGTCTTTTGCCTGCATCTGAATTTGTGTACCACATGCATGCCTGCTGCCCATAGAGACCAGGAAAGGGTACTGGTTCCCCAAGAACCACAGTTGGTTTCAGTTGGGAGCCACCTTGTGGGTCTCTGGAAGAGCAACAAATGACCTTAATCACTGAGCCATTGCTCCAGCCCCTGCATTTCAAATATAAACAGACAGTACAAAGGCTTTTTTAAAACACAGTTTTTATTTTAATACAGAAAAATACTCAATTTCAGTTTTAATATCCAGTTATTTGAATCATTAGTTGATTTTGGAGAGTAACCAATGTGTAACTCAAGTAACAAAAGCATTAATTAAGTACTAGCATGTAATTATCCTTGCCCTTCAACAACTAACTGCCTTTATAAAAAGCTAATTCCAATGCATAATCAAGATAAGATCGCTTGTATTCTTAGATAAAGGCAGGTACTATTTAACAGTTATATTACATATTTTTTAAATTTGCAAATTTTGAAATGTGTTTACAATTGACCATACCAAAAATTTTTGCAAAATATAACACCCTACTACATTTTATTGAATCTTTCCAATGTCTAGACACCATCAATATAACTATCAATTATGAAGAATTTTACCTCTTTATCTTTTTGATCCAAGAGACTATGCTGCACAGGAGGAATTAAATTTTCAACTGCTTTCCCCACATCACTGCGGAATGAATCGCTAGCTGGAAGGCAACTGAAAGAGGAAAAGTAAGTATCCACTTAAAATGCTGATAGGAGGGCCAGACACGGTGGCACACACCTTAACTCCCAGCTCTTGGAGGCAGAGGAAGACAGATGTGTGTTCGAGGACAGCCTGATCTACATAATGAGTCAAAACTACACAGTGAGATACCTCTCTCTCTCTCTCTCTCTCTCTCTCTCTCTCTCTCTGTCTCTCTCTCTCTCTGTCTCTCTCTCACAGACACATAAAATAAATAAGTTTATTAGAATCGAAAAAAATGGGGTTTTTAAGCTTAACTTAATTTAATTTAATAACTTAAAAAATTCTTCGAGGTTTCATGAGATATCTCACAGGTAAGAGAGCTTGCTGGAAAGCCTGACAACCTGAGTTTGATCCTTGGAACCTACATATGAAAGGAGCAAACTGATGCCCATGAGCTGTTCTGTGGCCTGCACACATGCACAGTGGTATATATGCATACACACATGTGCACATATGCATACAGTAAATAAATAGATGCAAAAAACTCACTTGTTTTTTGTGCCTAGAATTTAAATTGGGATTATTCACAGACCTTAAGACATTCTGAAGTTAAATATTTACACTACATAAATATTCATTCTTTAGAGTTACAGCTCAAATTATGAATTCTTTACATTTGACTAAACCTATATATTTCATACCTGGCAGGGAGTTTATAAATATAACTCTGTCCATTTTCAGTCCAGATGATCACTTTGTCTGCGGACACAAAGTCCCCTCCAGTCCATGTCTGTCCATTTTCACTAGGACCTGAACAAAGCAGGGAGTAGTCTCCAGCATCAAACACCTAGGAGCAAAAGAAATTCACTTTTCAATTGACTACAGCTGGTTACAATTTAAATTTGATAAGGTAGCATTTCACCTGAAAGAAAACGTCTGCAAATATATTTAACAAACCAAGGCTTTTACAGAATGACTCAGTAGATGAGGACATTCTCTTAGTGAGATCTAGGGCAGTCATCTTCAACAGGTCCCAGCTATGGGTGACCTCTGGCTGCGGTGGAATAGCTGGCTCTGAGGTCCAGGGCCAGAGCTGTCCCTGCCCTCCACCACCCACAGCACTTGGGAGAGTGGCCCCCTATACCTCACCTGGGCAATACAGCAGAGCTGACCCTGAAGGTGTAGGTGTGGGAAAAGTGATTCTGAGGATGCAAAACCTGGAGAGCTGGCCATGCCCCTGGCTCATCACTGCAAGGAGTGAACTGGCCAGGGCAATGCTGGAGAGCTCATAATGGTGGTGAAGACAGGGTAGAGCCGGTGGGCTGAAACCACCCAGGCCCAGAACCAAGGTTATGTGTTTGCCTGCCCCAATATCCACTCCACATGTGATTTGCTAGAGCTGGGGGTAGGACAGGTCAGTCCTGTGAGCCCATGGCTGCAGAATCTCCAGACACAGGGCAGCAATTGGAAAAGTTCCAGCAAGGGCCTAACATCGACGGTATAGCAGAGACCAGGGGTCTCGAACCAGACCACTGATTCTTTGTGATAAATTCCCGCAGTAAAAATGTATGGATAAAGGGTTTACTGCATGACTCACTGTGTCACACAGAAACTTCCATGATGAGATTTTCCCCTTCTTCCTTTTCTTTTTCCTCTTAAATTTTATTGGGGGGGGGAGGAGACAGGTGGAATCAGGAAGCATGATGTCAAAGACATGAAGAATACACAAAATTTTTTAAAAATGCACTGGATGCTCTTCCAGAGGACTTGAATCCAATTCCCAGCACCCACATGACAGTTCAAAACTATCTGTTAACTCCAGTTCCAAGTGATAAAACACCTCCTTCTGACCTCCATGAGCACCAGGCACACACACGGTAGGTACACAGATATACGTGCAGCCAAAACATTCATATACTAAAAATAAATACTTTTTTAAGTTAGGAAAAGCAACTGTTCCCACTATGGTAGGCAGCTTCTTGGATGTGCCCACCTAACACCCTCCTCCCTTCAGACAGTTTCTAGGGGTTATTTTGTGTTCCTAGAATGCAGCTAAAAGCATAAGTTCTCAACTCTAAAATTAAGAGTGTCTTAAATTCCCTTTTCTTGCTCACTTACGTTGCGAGAAGCCTGCTAGCATGCGGGGGGCTGCTCTGGTAAGAGAGACATCCTCCAAAAGCTGAACTTGCAAATGAGATCCAAGTCCCAAAGGACACAGTGATGTCAGCCTGTGAAAGACGCTGAACCGGAAGTGCCCAGCTAAGGTAGGCCCTGAATCCCCACCCAAAAAAACGGGCAAGGATAATTTCTACTGTTTTAATGCAAGTTTGGGGGAGATTTGTTAGACAGGTTTAAATACTAGCATACTTTTCTGATAGTAAAAGTACTGAAGTTACTCAACCAGCATAATCCCTAACTAAATCTAAGTATTTGTCCTTACCCTTCATCAAAGAAACTTCTCTTTTCAACAAATGGAAACCACTACAGAAAACCACAACCAATCAAAATGCAAAGTTATGGAGTCTAGTCCTAATGAAAACCTCTACCAAACAACTCCCTCACCTAAGGCTCAGGGATCACTGCAGAAGGGGCTGGATAGAAAGACTGTGAGAGTCAGAGGAACAGGGAATTTGCTTTGAGATTGTGTTTCCTAGAAATGCAAAAAGCTACATCATAAAGTCTCACCGACATAACTGCCTAAACATGAGCTGACCAAAGACAAAAACAACAGACATGTTAACATGGATGGTAAAAGGCCACATGACCTCAACCCTACTGAAACAACTACAGGCAGCTAAAGAGTGCTGGGAGCTGGAGAAACAGTCTTCCCAGAGAAAGCACACCCATTCACTACCCAATACCAAAGGTCAGCCCTGCACATATACATACAAGCAAAGGTATGCAGACTGAGCAGCTTGTCTTTCTGTACTTAGGAATATATACATTTGTACATATATATGTAACAAAAATTAATGAAAAGGGAGGCCATAAATGTGAAAGAAAGCACGGAGGAATATATGGGAGACTTTGGAGGGAGGAAAGGGATGGGGATATGATGTAATTTTATTAAAATTCACAAAAAATTAACAATTTTTTAAAATACATGTAAAGCTTTGAAAAATTGGTAAGTACGAACAAAGCACAATGGCTCATTTTCTATTATTAAAGACAAGCAATGTAGAAGAAACCTCTTCCTCTCATTATTAGCTGTAAACTTCCAATTTGAAGAAGCCAGGAGATAAATGTATTATTCAGGTTCAGCAACACACTATGAAGATAAATGTCCAGTCTACAGAGACATAATTACCACCAATAACTGAAATAGTAACAAAAAGTAGAAATTTAAGACCAACAAGACATAGTCCTTAAACCATTCATTGCATGAAGTAGAACAACAAAAAACAGCTACCTGGAATTAAGTCCCAATTCCTCAAAAAACATCAGAATCCAACAGGAGTTCCAAATGACTGTCAGTCTTGGGCCAAGTACATCCTTGGGGTAAGCTTTGAAAATCTGGTAAACTAGACTTTATCATAAGGGATAAAAGGACAACTTCATATTTATCTACTCAACTTACCCTCCAGTATTTGGAGCACACAACCAAGAGTGACCTCTGTGTGAATGAACAGAAGGAGATGCTTTGGCAATTCTGACAATAAATTGGTTTTGATTCCTCCTCAAATATTGGCTCAGTATCCTGGGGAAAAAAAGATTCATAAAATCTCAAGAATAACATGTATTAAATAATTAAAGTTATCACAAAATGATAAAGATATCACCAGGGAACAAGATTAACACATGATACAGTCATCATTTTAGATCCTCGGAAAAAGCCCCAGCAGTAAAAGCTACAAAGATGTACTCTGAAAAACAGCTGGGCGGTGGTGGCACCTTCAATCCCAGCACTTGGGAGGCAGAGGCAGGTGGATCTCTGTGAGTTCAAGGCCAGCCTGGTCTACAAAGTGAGTTCCAGGATACAGAATCCTGTCTCGGAGAAAAGGAAAAAAAAAAAAAGAGCTAGGCAAAAATGTCTTTTCTACAAAGCTACCAATATTTAAGCCCTGATGGTGAGTCAGAAAACATTTTCACTGAAAATGGCAGAGGATAGGATTCTGCAGCAATCCTATGGTTGTATATACTTGAATTAATAAGAAAAAACAAAAGTGATCAATTCCTCCCCCAGTTTTCTCCAAGATCAAAAGCTAATATTTCCCTAGCTGAAGTGAATGGTACCAGTATTGTCAGAAAATTGATCTAGGCCACAGTACTATGAAATAAGACTAACACATAGATTTCTATGTTTTTTTGACAGTGGTGTTAGAACATGAAACATCTCCACAGGCTCAATGTTAAACCCTACTGCCCACCCTGTGCTGACATGCTTGAAGGCTTTGGACACTTTAGGCGATGTGCATGGTTACAAAGTTGGTGACTGCAGGCATGCCTTTGGAAATATACCTGACCCTAAGCCCCTTCCTTACTCTCTCCTGGCTGCCATGAGGTGCACAGGCTCCTCACCGGCGCACTCCTGCAGTGATGCCGCTCACTATTGGCCAGTCATGCCAAGGACTCCACTGAAGTCTCTGAAACCGTAAACGAAAGTAGGTCCTTCTTCCCTCAGAGTGCTTATGTTGGGTATTCTGTCACTAATTTGTCGGGGGTGAGGGTGCAAGAGTAACTAAAATGGGTAGTTTACTTATTCCATTCAAGAAAGCTACCTTCTAACTTTTAACTTAAACAAAAGCAGGAGGAATACACCTATTACGTTTCTCTTCTTCATATTCTCGATGATATATTTCTATTATTTAAATTGAAACACTTTTTCCTTTAAAAAAAACTAAGTTTAGGAATACCTGATAACTAAAAGTTTAAATTATACAGTAAGAAAGAAATCACTGTCCATCTCACCTGCATGCCACCAGTTTCAGAGGTGACAATCCACACCTTCAGGATGCCTGTCACAGACAGCGCTACCACAGTGTCCTCTAAAACAGGGAGACAAGAAGCCCACGTTAATCATAGCATGCTCCCTTCTAGCATTAAACAGCCTACTCCCACAAACTTAAACAACAAGTAGGAAACATAATCCCCTGTGCTCAGTGTTGACATTATTGTTGTCTTCTGTAAAAAAAAAATTATGCTTTCCCTCAGTAATATTTACTAAGTATAACCACACAGTTACAGAAACTCATCAAATTTTATCTCCTCCCTTTTCATTTTCTTCCATGAGAAATGATACCTCTCGGAAAGAGATAAAGCCAGAATGCAGACAAACACACATGCAGCTACGGGCCTTATCACCACCATACTCCTGACCATGCACTCACCCTCACTTGAGAAAACCATCCATACAAGCTACAGCATCCCAGAATCTAGGGATCCATCGCAGAGTGAAGATACTCTGATGCAGGTGAGTGTAAATACTAATCCAGCTGAAACTACTTTGCGGAGCTAGATCACAAATTATTGGAACAAGTATCTCTTGAATACAAGAATATAACCAAAACTGTTAACTTTGAAAATCTGTAGAACTTCACAGTAGACAGTAGTTGAGCTGCCAAAGGGCATAGTAAGTACACTGACCTTGTGTCCGCTGAGGGCGGATAAGGCTCATGGAGCTAATCCAGTCTGGCGATATCTTTGATACCAAAGAATACAACACCTCAAGGCTGGTAGCATCCACAACGAGGATTTCAGGGTAATGTCCATGGCATAAAAGCCTTCCTTCTTGCTGATTTCCAACAGTGAATTGGTAGAACTATATTCAAATTTTAAAAAATATATTTGTTGATGTACTGCTTCAGTTCGGCTACTTGATTAACATGCACTCATTAAACATGATATTCCCCTAAACACTAAATTATTTTAGGAATTTTATATGGGTACATCCATGTCAGATTATACTAATCTCCAATATTTAAGAAAAATATTCCTTTCCTCATGTCACATACTCACTTTTGAACTCTCATGAGGCAAAAATAAAATATCTTTTTTTTATCTTCATCTCTAGCATTCAAAGCAACTTTTATAATTTTCATGAGGAGGTATGTGGCTCATTTTTGGTTTCATGTTTTGGCTTTGTTTGGTTGGGATTTTTTATTTGGTTGGTTGTGGTGGCTGTTTGTTTGTTTTCAAGACAGGGTTTCTCTGTAGCTTTGGAGCCTGTCCTGGA
>LOEQ01000054.1:807112-828755 GCA_001685075.1 Bramus lutescens | reverse complement strand
TCAGAGAGTCTGGTTTGATCACATGCTCCATCAGTCCCAGTCCAGCTGGCCTTAACACTTCTCATTTTTATAGTTATGTAAAGTGTCCAGCTGGCCTTAACACTTCTCATTTTTATAGTTATGTAAAGTGTCCCTTATACTTAACCTCCTATAGTCTATTTTTGTTTGGCTTAGAATCAAATGTAACTTTAGTATTAAATGTATTTTAACAATAGGGTACTATTTTTTTAAATTGATATGGAGGCTGAAGAACTCAAAGGATAATATTTCTAATCTACATAGTATAAATAGTTCTAATGCAGTTTTGCATGGTTTGAGATTATTCGGGGAGGAAGCAGAGTTTAGAAATAGTATTTTATGGTCTACACTTGTTTCTCAAGTTGAAGTTACTACATTAAAATGTTTATATTTGGTACAGTAAAGCAAACCCAGTGTATTTCTGTCTGTAAACCCTTTAAATTCAAGCTGAAAAACCAGTGAGGTAGACATGACAGCTTGTCTTTGTGTACATGTTTTATGTGGGGATCTGTTAGCCTATACCATTAGTATTTATTTAAAATAGCACCCAATTAGAAAGTGTAAACAATTTTTTGAGTTGGGGTTGATAATTACTGAACTAGGTCATTTATACCTATTCAAGTTTTGAGAAAGATAAAGTTTATTTACAAGTCAGCCAAGCATGAAGACTAGAAGACAGGTTTCTAATTTGGCCCCTGAGGATGCTTTTGGGATAAAGTAGCTCTAACACTTGGGAAATAGGTTGGAGGAAAGAAGAGGTGGAGTAAGTGGTGTTTTCTGCAGTGTAGTTGCACTATGTGGGTTCATAGTGCTTGTGTTCAGAAATGATTAGACAAAGAAGTTCCCTGTGCACACTTGTCCAGACTCAGCTGCAGTATTAGTGCTTTTAATTGGTTTGACCTAAAGAAAAGCAACCTCCAAATTCCTGAAACATTACTTACGATCTTGTGCTCTATGATCTGCTTGAGGGAGTGTTATCTATAGCTAAGCTAGTAAGAGTCTACTAATGTGGTAATTACATGATCACCTTTGATTTTAGTCCTTGTATTACCGGGACCTGAACTGAGGTTGTGTGGGTCTGCCCCCATCCCTGGGTCAGACTTTTAAAGTATCTCACAGGAAGCCATATACTCTGTAAAACATCTTAAACACAGTTAAGAATAAGGAAAGCGTAGGAAAATACTATAAGAGCCCTGCTCTTACCTGTATGTCATGAAAGGAGGAAGGGCCCATAGGGGCTCATACAGAGTACTGTGTAGGGCAAATGGGATTAGGCTGCTGATGCTTGCTAGCTTGTCTTTGTCAGTCAGGATTTGCCCTCTCTTGAAGTCCTGAAGACAGAGATCATCTTTTGATGATCTGATTTGTTGGTGTTGTTAGTTTCTTTTGGTTTGGTGGGGTTTTTTTTGTTGGTGTTGTTGTTTTGCAATTGTTTTTGGTGTACATTTATTTTTTCTGTGTATGGTTTGGTTTTGTTTGAGATGGGGGTCTCATGTAGGTTGGCCTTAGACTCAACTGTGTACCCAAGGTGGAGCCTCACCCCTGTGCTTCTTAAGAAACAGCTGCTTCCCAAGTGCTGGGTTACAAGTGTCCTGGGTCCCCTTGAGAGGCTCCTGGGATACACAAAATACATACAATTCATAAGTTCCTTGTAGTAAGTTTCCTGGGGGAATACTGAGACCTAAAAGTTGGATTACTAATACTTTACCATATAGGGTAAGCCTAGATTTTGCTTTAATAATTAGTGATAGATTTCAGTCAGAAATTCAGAGGAAAAGACCATTATAAAAATTTCAGTAACTGTTTTAAAACAAACATTTTCTTCAAAATTGAATCTAGAAAGAATCATAGATCTGACTTTACAATTTTTATGCTAAAGCTAAGTGCTTTGCCTAAGTTTTTGATTTCTTTTGTTTCAGATGGATTTAATGCCTTTTATTAACAAAGCTGGTTGTGAATGTCTTAATGAAAGTGATGAGCATGGCTTTGACAACTGTTTACGAAAAGACATGTCCTTCTTGGAATCTGACTGTGATGAGCAGGTAATTGGGCGCCTATGTTAAGGCTGGTAGGCACTGTCGTTCTCCGTGCTCTTGTTTCTCTGTAGTGTTCTCCTTATGACTACATCCCTCTTACTCCTGTCCCGTCACTGTCCAGATCCATCTCCTTTCTGTGTGAGGTGCCATGTGCTGTGAAGAACATTGCAGTGCTCATGGTTGGCCCCACCGCTGCTTAGATTACCGCTATCACTTGGTCGTTTTTTTAAGAACTGCTTTCTGTGTTTTTCCTATCCAGATAGTTTGTGTCTGAGCAGTAGCGATTGGCTAGATAAGCCTTCCAGTAGAAGAATGTCTGCTTAGTCCCAGATAAAAACACTGTTTTCTTTCCCCTGTGTTGCTTTTGCCACGGAGAAAGAAGGGTAACCACCTATCACGTCATCTTTATCTTCTGGGTGTTGCTTTCCTTAATTTATTCCCTATTCCACTGTGTGGAAAAATTTTCTCTTCTACTCGGGCACCAAAGTTTATAAAGTCTTAAGTCTGCATGTTTGTTGCATCTTCTTGTAAGAGTTAATGACTTTGCTGGCATCTTTCGGATGTCTTGCTGACCTGCTGTTTCTAGCTTTCCCTCTCACCTGCTTTTTCCCAGCATTTCAGCTCCTTGCACATGTCATGCTTGCTCTTTGGACACATTATTAATAAGTCAAGTATAAAAAAAGTAAGTTGTGTAACCAGAGGAAGTAGTCTAGCTGTTTTCTTAGACCTCAGTATAGTTTTGAAATAAGTCTAAACCCTTTCTTCTATCCAGGGTTACTTTATTACAGCTTCAGAACTATGACTCATACCGTATTCTTGTGTATAGTGGCCTAAAAACATGACAGTGTAGACTGCAGCATTGTCTACAGCTTTGGTGAAATCTTACGTTAAGGGAAGTCTTTCTTACAGGGTAAGAGTTTACCAGTAAACAGTTTTGGATGGAAAGAAACTTTATGGATAACGTAGAGCTTCTGAGAGAATCTAGACATCATTGGTGTCTTAGTTCCTTATGTGGCCTTTTAGAGAAATTTAGGATGAAGTTTGTGGAGGCCTTTCTTCCCTCCACCACTTCAGAGCATTGTGTACACTGAGCCACATTCCTGGCCCCAAGAGTCCTGCCTTGTGAATTTTAGATCACAGTTCATGTGAGGGTCCACCTTTCTGCATGACTGCATTACCTTTCAGTAGTCACGTAATATGACTAAGTATTTGACGCACTAGAAAAAATGTGTTACATATTAAAATTTAAGAACTACATTTATTTTATTTGAGAGTTTTGTTTCATTTGTGGGAATGTAATTACTTGCCAGTTTGTAGGTCACAAGATCTTAGGGTTTTTTTTAATACTTATTTTATGCAAATGGGTGTCTTATCTGCATTTATGTCTTTGCATCACATTATGCCTGGTGCCCTTGGAGGTGCAAGAAGAGGGTGTTGGATCCCTGGGACTGGAGTTACAGATGCCTATGAGCAACTCTGTGGGTGTGAGAATTGAGTGTCAGTCCTCTGGAGAAGCCGTCAGTGCTCTCTCCAGCCCCAGATCTAGATCTTAAGTTCCTTTACCTAAATTATTTATTTTTCTGCCATTCTTTACATAAGTAATTGATAGTGGCTGTTCTTAACTGTCTGACTAATGGAGTTAATTTCAGCATACAGAATCTCTTTATTGCAATGGTTTTGTTAGATGAACTAGATTTGTGACACCTTTATTTTAGCTCCCCTTAGCCTTTTTTTTTTTCATAGTGTTGACAAGTCATTTTGTGCTGAAACTGTTTCCCTCACAGCTACTTATTACTGTGGCATTCAACCAACCTGTTAAGCTATATTCCATGAAATTTCAAGGACCAGATAATGGTGAGTAAAGGAAGGTTAATTAAAAACTGACTTTCTGTTTTGTTAAGCCTGTTAGCTTACATTTAAAACTTTTTTAAAATAGAGGTCGTTCTTCCATGTGTTCATTGAAGATTATAAATGACCAAGTAGTGTGGAATTATTAAGAATTAAAGTAAAATGTTTTTTCCCCTTAACTTACAGAGTACTGATTCTTCCTCTCATTTCTAGATATTTAACAGTAATTTTTTTAGAATCAAAAATAATGATTGGCCAGGCCTCCTGAGTGCTGGGATTAAAGGTGTATGCCTTCATGCCTGGCCAAGGCTTTGTTTAATAATGTCTACTTGTTTGTTTTTATATACTTTCTTATGTTAATAAGTTTTCAATAATAAAATTTTATGAAGTACTTGGTAGATAAATTCTATGGAAATTAGTATGATTAAATCAGCCACATATCTGAGTTTTAAATCATATACTGGCCGTGAGGGAGTTAAGTGGTGTAAAATGGGCATATTCCTTATCTAATATCTAAGAAAAGTAAGATATGCTAATTTATGATTAATTTCTTTGTGGATAAGCTAATGATGTTTTCCTCGTGGGTAACAAAATATGCCAGTTGTTGGCAACCATAAAACTTGTTTATTTTATATTTATTTTATGAAAGGTTGTTCACCTGCATATACTATCAAAATCCATTGCCACCTTCCATATAGCTCCTAACTGATAATGTTGTATTTATTATAGTATAACTTTTCTTTCTGTTTTAAGATAGAACCTATCTCACCATGTAGCCCTAGCTGACCTGGAGCTTGCTATGTACATCTGCCTGCCTATGCCTCCCAAGTGCAGGGATTAAAGGCATGCCCCACCACATCCAGCTCATAGTATGGCTTTTGGCACTAAGGGCAGAAACTTGTTTATGTATATACGCATGTGTATACTTGTGTGTGTGTTTATTCCTAATAATTAGCAGATATTCCTAATGTAGAATGAAATTGAGCTAAGAAGATACCAGCAAATGAGTATTAGAGGAAAAAGATTGACTGTTAATATTCAGATTTTTAGAACTTTTAGTAGAGGTTTGAAGTTGTGTATGTTGTCGTGTGTCAATATATATGTGGCCCTATACAGGTTTTGTATAAGATGCATTGATGATATAGGAAAATATAGTGTGTAGTTTTAGCACTTCAATTCTTTCTTTAAACCATTTTATAGGTCAAGGTCCTAAATATGTAAAAATTTTTATCAACCTACCCCGATCTATGGATTTTGAGGAGGCAGAAAGGAGTGAGCCAACTCAAGCTCTGGAACTGACAGAAGATGACATTAAAGAAGATGGCATTGTTCCTCTTCGTTATGTTAAATTTCAGAATGTTAACAGTGTAACTGTGAGTGCATTTCATTAATATATCTTCCTCTAGTTGGTGAACAGCAGGGCTGTCTTCTGTGTCCTAGGTGATTCTAAATGATCGTTTAAAAAAAGTTAGTCCGGTAAATTTGAGGAATGGAGGATGATTCATGGGATTTGTCCGTTTGTTTAAGCTGGAGATATTTATAATTACTCTATCTAAATTGGTGATAAGTGTTAGTACCTGTGTAAAAATTTTTGTTTAATTTTTCAAGTTGTAGTCTTTCAGTGTAGTTACTATAGTGTTACTAAAGCTGGCTTTTAAAAAAGGATTTTTTTGTTTGTTTTTGTTTTTTGAGACAGAATCTCACTCTAGCCCACTTTGGCCTGAAATGTACTATACAGCCTGCACTGGATTGGAACTCACAGCAGTCCTTCTGTCTAAACCTTACAAGTTCTGAAATTGTAGGCATGAGCCACTATGTCCAGCTAAAAATGACTTTTTGCAAAGATGGTCTTAAACATTTTAAGACACAGCTAAGGTGTATCTGGATGTTGGATACTGCCAGAGATGGTTTTAAGTGGAATGAAAGGAGAGCTCAGCCAGAGAGCTCTGACTCCAGCCATGCCAGACTGATGCGATGCCTTTGTATTGAGGGATAATCAGAGAACACTGTTAAGTTCTTTTCAGGAGGGTTTCAATGGACATGGGCAGTTTCTGTGATCGTATAAAGCTGTGTGAACAAGCGGAGCTTTAATTACCTGAGACATTTTGTCTAAATGAAGTTTAAGTCAAAGGTCACACAATAGTAGAACACTGTTGCTCAAAACACTATGCATTATATCCAGACATCTAGTGATCTAAGTAAAGACACATAAGACATACCTATCACTTTTGTGATGATGAACATTGAATTAAAGTAATAGTTTTGATCAGTTTAATCAAAGAAAGATATATAAACAAAATAAACAGGAGTGTTTGCGTTTAAAAAGCCAAATATAAGTAAACTGGGGACTGATTTAATATTGTACTTAAGTTTAAATTTAGATAAACTCTTTGAAAGGAGTCTAGGGTTGCCTATGAAAACAATAAAATTGACTGATAAGTAATGTCTTAGAAGTAATAACATATGTTATCCAAGTGAAGAGAGAGCATTTTTTCCTGTTATTGAAAATATTTTTTTTTCTTATACAGTGTATTCCAATTACAGTTTCCCCTGCCTCTACTCCTCACAGTTCCTTCTCACCTCCCTTCCTACCTGGATCCTCCCCCTTTCTGTCTCTCATTAGAAAAGAACAGGCTTCTAAGAGATAACAACAACACATAACAAAATAGACTATAATAAGGTAAAACAAAAACCATCACATCTAAGTTGGACAGGCACCAGGCAGTGCCTTTAATCCCAGCACTTGGGAGGCAGAGGTAGGCAGATCTCTGTGAGTTCACGGCCAGCCTTGTCTACAAAACGAGTTTCAGGACAGTTAGGGCTACACAGAGAAACCCTGTCTCAAAAAAAAAAAAAAACCAAACAAACAGAAAAAAGCAAACCAAGTTGAACAGGACAAATCAACAGAAGGAAAAGAACCCAAGAAAAGGCATAAGTATTAGACCCACTTGTTCACTCACTCACCCATAAAAACACTAAAGCTCAACTAAGGTACATAATGTAGAGGACCTAGTGCAGATTCATGCAGGCCCTGTGCTTGCTGTTCAGTGAGAGACAATATTTTTAAACAGAGAACATTTTTATATTATCGTATTTTTTAATGGAGGATTTTTTTTTCAAAATTCAATATAAATAATGCTTCTATTCTTTATATACTGAGGGAAATTTTAAAATGAAAGAGTTTAGAGTCAGGCTTTAAAACACATCAAAGGGCAGAGCATAGCCTTAGGAACAGATTTCCACTATCATTTCTTCTCGTATTCAAGGAAATAGAATGGGTGCATGAATATTAGAAAGAATACAACCACAGAGATTTTCCATAGTTGAAAGACTGTGGTTTTAATAAAATTATCAGCAGCAGTCTACCCATTGTAATCATGAATTTCACACTTTTCAGTGTTCTCTGTAAAGGATATAATTATGACTTCACTATACCATCACATTAAATTGCCGTGAACTTCCATATGTGGGCGTCTTGCTAGGGCATATCTAGAGAAGGTGAGATTTGCAGTATAGACAGGGAATGGGCAGTTTTTTTTAGGAACAGTAGTGTAAGTGTTATGAAGTCTTGATTAATCCTTACAAAGGTGAAAGGTATTTTTATTAAAAAGCAAATTAAATCTAAAGCATGCTCATTAAAAATAGATTGTAATTAAAAATTATAAATGTGATTTGTTTTTTTGTAGTTATTTGTTCAGTCTAATCAAGGTGAAGAAGAGACAACAAGAATTTCATATTTTACTTTCATTGGTACTCCAGTGCAGGCAACAAATATGAATGACTTCAAACGAGTAAGTTTGTTCAAATGATAATTAAGGAAAATACAAATACAGTTTCAAAGGAATAATTTCTTATATTTTAGTTGTCATTGCTTTTAAACATAAAGATTCAAAACTATCTCATGGAAGGTTAAGTGAATGCAACATGTTGAGATATTTAACTAAAAGAAATCTTCAGTAAATATAACTCTAAATTGATAGAATAAATGTTAATGAATGATATCTGAGTAAAAATAATAGTCTGATTACAAAAATGCTTAGGAATAATAGGGAAATTATAATTAAATTATTGCTTGAAAGGCATAGTAAGATGTTTAAGGATTCGGCTGATAAAAATGAAAATGTATTTACAATGACTTGAATAATTTTAACACATGGATATAAGTTTCCAAGCATTGTATGTGTCTTGAAATGACACATTACAGACAGGCAGCGGTGGCACTTAACCTTTAATCCCAGCACTTGGGGAGCAGAGGCAGGCAGATCTGAGTGAGTTGGAGGCCGACCTGGTCTACAAAGTGAGTTCCAAGACAGCTAAAACAATTACACAGAGAAACCCTGTCTTGAAAACAAACAAAAAAAAAAAGGGACACATTTTAGCAAATACATTTAAAATGATTATGTGTAACCTGAGTATGCAAAGATGCAGCCCTGAAGGTTTCCGTTGAACTTAGCAGGTACCTAGGACTTTGGGGAGCAAGGTCAGCCTGTTCTAATGCTTTTTGAGGCAGCTTCTTACTAGTAGCAGTTGTGTGGGTGGCTCTTAAATACATAAAACCAGTTCATGAGGTGCTCCTAAAAGCTGTCTTCATGCCAACCTACAGCAGTATACGAGGAAATGTGTGATCACACAGGAAACATTGGCCACATGAGAATGGCTGACTGCACTTGGCCAGTGGTTTAGGACTTGAGCTGATTACCAGGGATGAGTTTCTCTTAGGTCTGCCAGTTCATGGAGGAGGAAGTTCCCAGCATACTTTATACAAGGAATTGTTTTATGGAATTAGAACATCCTAAAAACTCTTTTTGGTGATATCTGCAGATCTGATTTAATTATAGGAAATTAGTTAAATTGTTTAATAGTGGATGGTTCTATGAGATACATGTTGGCTTAAAAAAAAAAAGAAGGCTTGGATAATACATATTTTTGCTGGTTAGTTTTCAGTCACTCTTACTGTCTCATAGCATAATTAAGTTCTGGGAGCAGTAGAAATGATGATGTACCCAGGTATTTAGTATGTGCATAATGCTTGGTTAGAAGAAGCAGGTATCAAGCAGCTTTATTTTGACTTTATAGGATTTATTTTCCAGTGAAAATGTGTGGTCAACAGAGATGGTTTGGCTTTCTGCTTTTCTGGCTTGAATAGAATTCCATTGGCATTGGTTTTAACTGTTGCAGTTTGTTACCAGCTTAATTCTTTTGTAAGATTTGTTACTGTAAGCCAGGTTAATGTCTTCCTGTCATTAAGTTTTGTGTCAGTGTCCTATTGTACTTTCAGCTTATGCTTACTCAACTTGTTATAACAGAAGTAACATTCTCTTCTGCATTTTTACCAGTCAGCTATTCAGTTGTAATCTTTCTGGTTTGCCTTATTAACTGGCTTAAGTATTTGTCTCACATCCATCTAATCACTTGGTCTGATCTCATTGACTGCCAAAGCTGCTTTTAGGAGGTGCACTTGCTTAGGAGTATTTGTTTTATATTATTTGTTTACTTTACCTTTTCCACCTTATTCAAATCATGAAAAAGTAGTAGTTCTTTAAATTCATTTTTAAAATTCATTTTACATTAAAAGTAGCAGTTCTTAAACTTTTCAGTATCAGGTATCGTTTAAAATATGAAAGGTGATTGAGGATCAAGAAGAGTTTTATTAACATTTACTTAATTGAAATTGACCTGAGAATCCTGGTAGAGTGGATCATAATTGTAATTTCAGTTCTTGGAAAGTTGAAGTACTATGGTTGCTATCAAGTTTGCCTCCTAGGTTTCAGTGTGAGGTTCAGAAAGAAAAAGTGGAATTGGAAAAATTTTAAATTACAATTAATAAGTCCATTATATATTAGCAACAGTATTTTTAATGTTTTTAAGTAAACGAGAATCATATCACTTTCCTCCTTGACTCCTTCAGGCCCCTCCTATTTTTAAGTCCATTGGCAAAAAACCCTCCCTCAGGCTTCTCCTACACACACTCAATCTCAATTTGATAGCATCTTTTATTATATTTATTACATACTCATATATATTATTACTATTTTTACAACATGATGTGCCCATTTTTGTTCTTTGTGTGTATATGGTTTTAAACCTGACCATTAAGCATGGAACAGCCAACTCATCTATGGGAGAGGCCAAGTTTTCTTCTGCAAGAAGTCAATAGTTCCCTGTAGTGCTTTGTCTACGAGTTGGATCCTTCGACATTAAAAGGCCCATTGATTTTTGCTATTGTTCCCATCTTGTTTATACAGCCTTTTCTAGGATACTGTTTTACAGCTGACTTGCAACAGTGTCTCTTAGAATCTTTCTTTCCCCCTTCTTCCACATTTGTTCCATCAACCTGAGATGCATGAGCTCTGATGTAGACATATCCACTGGAGCAGGCTTCCCATGATCCGTTGATCTTTACATTGTGTTCGTTTTCTTTTTATGTAAGAAAAGGCTTCGGTGAGATATGGTGGCCACATTTACATGAGGATGTAAGGATAAGATTTAGAATGTGGGAAGGATTATGCTGGTCTAACAAAATGTCAGTAATAGATTCTTTTCTAAGATCCGTGACCTCTTTAGCCCTGGGAAGCTGACAGTTCTTGGTTGCAACCAACATGTGAATGCCACTTCTTGCACTTGTATGCATTTCTTGCCATGCGGTGCTTGTTGTGGTTCATAGGTGTTGCAGCTAAATAGGGCTAATTAATTTCTTCCTTCTTCTGATAGTTTTCATAGTATTTTCTGGAATCATTAATGTTAGACCACAGGAAGAGGCTTTCAGGTCAGATCCAGCTCAAGTCATTTGAGTCATGTATCCTCAATGTGTGGTTTTCAGCAATAGGGTCTGACCTTCAACCCCTGAGAGATAACCAAGAGCCACATTGGTAATCTGTTTGGTTTTGGTAGTCATTTGGACTACACTGACCAAGCCTTCAAAGGTTTCTTGAGTCTGGTACTGAGATTAGTCTGTGGTTCTTGTTGGGAGCATTGTTAGTGCAAGTAGCTTAACTTCTTTTAAGATGTGTGTGTATGCTAATATACATTTTGTATAATTTTAGGCAAATATAAAATATGATTCCTTGATTATCAAACCACCTTGGAGTTATTTGTCCCCTCTCCTCCTGAATTGGTCTCCCTCCTCCCTGTTTGGAGTCCCTTCCCATTTCCCACTTCATATCACCTATGTCCTGCTCTTCCCCCTGAGGCCCCACCCACCCCATGGTCCCTTTATACTTGTTTCTGTGACACTCCATGTTGTACACTCACATCTGAGGATTGGTGTAGGAACCACAGGTGAGAGAGAACAGGCAGCACAGTGTGTGTCTTTCTGGATCTGGGTTACTTCACCCAGAGTCTTTTCTAGGTCCAACTGCTTTCCTGCAAGTTTGGTTGAGAGAGGGTGATTGCTACCAGTATGGGGCCTTAACAAATATAGACTGGGAATTAAAAAAAAACCCCTATAATTAATAAATTCATTATAAATTAGGAGTGATATTTCTAATGAAATGCACACTCTCCATGACACGGAAAGCCAGTTTAGTAGTTAAGAGCGCTTGTTGCTCTCATAAAGGACCCAGATTCGATTTGGTGGCTCACCTGTCTGGAACTCAGTTCCAGGGCTTCAGACATCCTCTTCTGATCTCTGCTGGCACCAGGCACACACACCATCCACCTATATACATACAGGCAAAACGCTTATACACTTAAAATAAAATTTAAAAACTCAAACCCCTTTTCGAAATGAAAAAACAATAAGAGAAATGCAGCTTTATGTTTTTATGAATTTCTTTACTAGCCTAATAGTGTTCTTATGGTATTATCTGTTTTTGTATTCAGCCCATGTTTCCATTGAAAACAAAATATGTATTTGAAAGAGAAAGAATTTAACAAGTAAATAAATGCTTAGTATTATTCTGTAGGTGGTTTTGACTTCACAGATGTCCTCAAAGAACAACTTTAGGGTCTCTAGCAGCACTGTTGGAAACTGCTATAAGAATTTAAGAACAGGACTCTGAGCCCTTTGATTTCACAATTGAAATTTTAATTGGTTAAATGCTTTTCTTGGTTATATTAAGCATTTTAATATTACATTGCTTCTTTAATTGCTTTTGGGTAAGACTTACTCTGCTTGCAGTCACTCATTTTCTTTTAGGGTTCTTTTTATATTTAAGAAACAATAACTTGAATGCAGAAAAGCATAGGAGGATTTATGTGAGATTGGCTCATTTGGTCCTTTTACAGAGTTTGTTATTAAAAACTTTCCGTGAGTTTTGGATTCTAACTTTGGAACAGTGACGCATTTGACTTTCCTGCTCCTATATTAGCACGTCGCCTCAGTCATTCTCCCTGTTTGTAACTGGATTGTGTTCTTTCAAGGCAATGTAAGCGTCACAGACAGTTACAGTAGTCTCATGTTTCCAGCCAGTGATGTTTTTCCCTTCACAACCATCTTTCCTTTGACAATTTAATCTGATATTAAAAGGATCCATGTTATGATTTTTAAATTTTCAAATTATATTTGGTGTGTATCCTATATTCAGTGAAGATAAGTTTGATAACTTTTCTACAGTGAGGAGAGATCTATGTAAAATGATTTAATGGATCATGAAATAGAAAGTTTTAAGTATTTTCAGTGTGTATCTTTTGTGTGAGTTCTCTGTAGATGATTTTAGTTTTCAGCATGTCACTGACCTCCCTTTACGTCACTAAGTTGACAGAAGCGAAGGTAATATTGATACATTTTGATTGTGGATAGCTACGTTAGATGACTTTGCATGCCGTTACAGCTTCGTAAGTTCGCTTTAGATTTGCTAGAATAGAATACACCCTCTATTTGTCTGTTTTGGCCCTCAAAGGCATCATGCATACTTGGCTCTGTGCTGTAAATGCATTCTTCATGGTACAGCATGAAAAGCTTGCAGTTTTAATTAAGAGTAAATATTTTCTTTGCTAAAGTAGGCTTTTTACATAGATTGCTTTATATTAAAATACAGGTGTGCAAAAGTGACAAAATTGGGGCTTTTGCTTCTTAGGTAACGGTGCATGTGAAAAGTAGACCACGTTTTTATCACTTTTTATAAAGTAGACTTTTCTAAACTGGCCGTTTACCACATACGCTATTTTTATAACATTTCTATTTGTTTATTTTTCAGCTTTTTTAATACAACTCAATGAACTAAAACTGGAAGATTTTCTTTTTTAATGAAGTAATATAAAGATAGACTTTGTCTCATTGTACCCCTTCCTTGCTTCATTGCCCATCTGTCACCTACCTACTCTCACCCTCCCCATGTCCTCAATTGTTGCTGGGAGATTTCTTCAGCTTCAGCATCTGGATCAGCCTTCTTGTTACCTAGATTGCCTCAACCACTTCTTCCTTCAGATTTCATCCCACTCATGACTCTCAGTTGGTCCTTTATTTTGCTTGCAATTATAGGTGCCTTAATTTTCTTACCATATTATGTTGCTCACAAGGTAGTTTTATTTTTGTTGTTTTTTTTTAACCTTTTGCTGTTTCCTATTTAATTTTGTTCAATATTTTAAGAAATAATTTTGGAGTAAAACTTAGGTTAAAAATGCTTTCAAGCTTAATTAGTTGAGTAGTATTTTTATCCATTTCAAAGTTTTATATTTTAGGAACAGGAGAATTGTTTTGGAAAGTAAACTTTTTTTTGCTTTTTTGTTTTGTTTTGTTTTTCCCTAACTAGAGCAGTGTTACATACTCCTTGGGTTTTGGTTGCAAATTGTGAATTTTCTTATTGGAACATTTGCCACAAAATCTTTTTGTGGTTGTATTTGCTCATGCTTACCCATGTGAGCTCAAGTCCAGTTGAAGAACGTGTGGACTAAACAGGCTGGTTAAAACTCTAATGTGGAAGACCAATGGATTCATTACTGAATGAAAGTTTTTAACGTCTAATTTTGATGTACCTAGACTTTGGTTTATCTGAGATGTAACATAAAGACTTAAGACAGAATGAAAGAGTTTATGTTTGGGGTAAGAATCCGCATGGAATGCTGAATTTCTTCTCTTTTTACAGAGAATACATATTGGCAAGTTGAGAGTTGTCACCCTGTGAAACAGTATGCAGACTTGCATCTTCTGCTGTATCACATCTTCTAAAATTTTGTTTTGATATTAATTGTTTTCTTTGCTTAATCTAATAGCTCTATGTTTTGCATTTCCTAAGTAATAATAGTGGTCAATAATGCTGTCCTTGTCTGTCAGCTAAAATTCACTTATGGTACAGGTGGTACCATCTCCCCTGTATTCTGGTGTATTTTAAAGCCCCATTTTTCTTATGTTTGTCCACTTTTCTCTTTTTGACGCTATTGTCCCTTGAACTTCCGAACTAGTCTATCATAGTTTGCATGGACCAAAGAGGAATTTCTTGAAAAGTTTTCCATGGTTGAGGGAAAAAACAAACTACAACAAAAATTAAAAACATTACTTTCTGTGGTTAATAATTCTCAATGGAAATAGTTTTTAAGTATTTTTATCATGAATGGCATTGACCTAGCTATTTTCTGTTAAAGACCAGACATGTATTAGTGACCTGTAGACATTACCATTAAGAACAGAATTACTTTTATTAATGCATGTGTATGTATGTGTCTGTATGTATGTAGTATATTGTAGAGGGATTTTTTGAGATATTTATGCTGTGAGAATATATTAACTAATGATAAACTCTGTTCTTTAGATAAATTACTCTAGAGCACAGAACCAACAGAGAACCTGTTTTCATGACTTACTAGTAGACACCAGGTTCTTTTTGCTTTGTTATTTATTTATTTATTTATTTTGGGGTACTACATTTATAGGAATCAGGTATTTTTACAGACTTTAGGACTAGATTTTTTTTTAATCACTCAGATGCACGGTTTATTTTTTATATTTCTTACAGTCTATTTCTAGCATCCAGGTTTTTTTAAAAGCTGGAAAACAATTCATCATTTTCAGTCTGTTTTCATTTCATGTTTACATATTGAAGGAAATGCCTAGAAACCCATCAGTTGACATGAAGACAAGAATTTAATGTATTCTTTTAAATACAGATTTTGTAATTGACATTTGATTTCTAAATGCTTAAAACTAGTACACTAAGAATGTTTTGCTCATAGCATCTTTTTTAGTATTATTATTAACTTCTCTAAACTGTCAACCTGGTTTGGAAAAATTATATTACTTAAAACAGAATGGGAAACCGGAAATAGCTTGCATGTTTTTAATTCCTTGTGTTTAGGGGGAGGGGCACACAGTTTGCTGCCACAATACAAGCACAGTGCATGCAGAAAAGGTTCAAGGATTAAAAAATAATACCAGGGCAAAAGGACTAAAGTCATTTGAAATCATTGCCATGTTAGTATTATTTTAAAACATAATTTAGAATCATTAAATTGTACATAATTTCTTTTATTTTTGTTTTTCTAGGTAGTTGGCAAAAAGGGAGAAAGTCATTAGGGTACAAAAGACACTGGAAGACTTAACTGCAGTCAGATTTGCAGCTCCTGGATAATTGCTTGATTCTCTTCGGAAACTGTTAATCTTTTGTTTGTTGCCATTACCAATAAATCATTACTTTTGTTCAGATGCTATCACTAGTGTTTCTATTGTAATCTTGATACATGCAGTTGTAAATAATAAAAGTCAGTACTTTTGCCAAGCTTAAATTTTGTCACTCTATATAAATGCATTCTCTCTCTTCTTTTTATTTGAATATTGGCTAACTTTTTGTTTTAGAAGAGCTGTGTCTGAAATCACGTTGGCCACAAGCTAGTCTATCTCTAGAGGAATAGAATGTTAGAGGAATTAAGAGTACTGTCTGCACATTTCGAGTGTTTTGATACATGGATTTGAAATGGGTCTACACATGTGGAATGTTTTGATCCATGGATTTGGAATAACTAACCATGTTCGAGTGAGTATTGACTTTGTATTTTATCAAAAGATATTTAGGTATATCTAGACTTTATAAATTTCCTCAAATTATAAACAGCCACTAATCTTATCTATCACTGGTAGTTAACAGGTCTACAAATGTTCTGTTTTTAGGGGAGAGTCTTGCTTTATAGCATAGGCTAGCCTCATCATTGATACCCTTTTGTTCCTACTTCCCAAAGGCTGGGATCGTAGGCATGTACCACCAAACCTGGTCTCATGTCAAGATTTTAACTCTTTTTGTATAAACCTAAAAGTTAGAGTCAGATATTTTCCTTAATAATAAAGGTATTAATATTGAATTCAGACAATTGGCAAAATATAATACAATGAATTTGTGGAAAATTGGAATTTAGTATCTAATCTAATATTATCTAAATTCACCAAACATTCACTATAAATGCATAGATACAGAATACGATTTAAGGTTGAAAGTGAGTCATCCTAACTGGTTTTGAAGATCTTTTACAAAAAACTGGCTAAACAAAATATTTGTTCTTATGTGCTTTTTTTAACCTTACAATTGAACATTAGACTAAAATATTGGAAAATTTAATGTTTTTTATTTCATGTGTGCAAAATGTGTTTGGCCTCTATGTGTGTATATTCATGTATGTGTAGACTGGAAGAGCATCAAAACTTCAAGAATAGGAGTGACAGATGCTTGGGAACTGAACGTAGGCCTCTACAGGGCTGCTGCTCCAGCCATATGAATTTATCTTTTAATTCAGTTTTTTAAAAGCATATGTAAGATTATAGCTTGTAATTCAGTTAATGCATTTGAGGACATTCTTATCTAGAAATAGTGCCGAGATTTGCGCTTTCAATACTAATGTATTTATACACGGTTATGATAAAGCTGTGGAAGTTTTAGTGTTGAAGTAGCCCTCTTCTGAAACTTGTGTTGTCAGGTAATGTTCAGTTCATTTGTTTGTGAGCACAGTAACCGATCTGTGATGTTTGATTTCTATGTATTTCACAGTCTTGTTGACTTAGAACAAAAGTAAGACAAAAAATAAAAGTTTATAATGCAAACCATCTGAAGTTAATCACACCTGAATGAAGAACAAGATTAACACCAAGAGTTTTAGTTTATACCTGCCCTTTTTGGGTAGTCATTGAAGTGCCTCATCTCAAGTGTAAATGAAAAACCAAGTAGAAGTAGCTTCACATTTGCAAAGGCTCAGACATCAGAATTTTGCTGTCATATGACTTCTGTAACTTTCTTGCAGCATTCAGATATTCTGTCATTCGAGTTGTAAATTGTGAGGAATGCTAGTAGGAAGCCTATATGTGTCACAAGTTTTCTTAGTGCAAAAAAAAATAGACACGTAGTTGACATGTAAAACATCAAGCTAAAAATGCTATTTTCTGTTAAACTGAAACAGTACATTATATAGTTACCTGCAAATATATGTATACACACATAAAATATTTACATGTAACTATTTTCCAGAAAAGAACATGAGGAATATGTAACCTTGGTTATTTTAACATTAGTGTTTTCTAGAAAACTAATATTAGTTTGTTTTGTCAAGCTGTATTTTGTCAAACTATGTTTGTCTAAAAACAATCTATTTGTATGCATCTTGTTTTTCTTATCAAGACATATAGTGAAATACTCTGTCAGCAGAAACAGTGCCATAGGAAGGTTTTGTCATAGGAAACCTAAGAATGAGACTAGCACTTGTTACTGCACTGTTGTGTTTGTATTGGTCCTTTATAAAAGTGCTTTGACTGTCTGGCTGTCAGGGACCAAATGCCCCCTCTTGTATATGAATGTATTGGATGGAGGTAGTCACTTAGCTGTCTGCCAGCCATGTTTGTCTAAATGATTAAAGATGTATAAGGCTTTTTTGTGGTATTCATAGTTTTTGCTATGAGTGTACATTTAATCCAAACATTTCATTCATGGCTATCATAAGTTCTTATGTTTATATTGATAGTCTGGGGACCACAATATAGGCTATGAGATGTAGTTGTCTATATATGACAGAGTTACACCCATCAGATCTTAACAATATGGTAACATGAACAAGACCTGTACCAGTTGGCATGCCAAAAGTGGGTGAGGAAATTTTGTAAGGCCCCATATCTAAAAGAAAAGCTACTAAGAATCAGTCTTATTCAGGGAAAAGCCTTTTTTTGTGTGTGTGTTTATATGTATTTAGGATTGACCACTTAGGATTGGTCAATCCCAATAACACAATTCCAAGTGGTCAACCCTTAAATACATAATTTGAGCAACACTAAATGGACTTGGCAGGTTGTATTTATATATACATACATGTATATGTGTATGCATCTTAGTTACCTATCTTTTGCTGTGAATATCCGTGACCAAGGGTATTATAGAAGAGTTCATTGGGGCTTAACAGTTTCAGAGGATGAGTCTGTGTCCCTTAATGTTGGGGAGCATGGCAGCAAGCAAGCATGTTCTGGAGCAGTAGTGGAATGCCTGGTTACATCTAATCCGGAAGTATGAGGTAGAGACAACTGGAACTGGTGTGGGCTTTTGAGATTGTATGAATTTTCACCAGGAAGAACAAAGGATTACATCACTTTAGTTATAGCTAATAATTATAAGGTTGTTGATATGTACCTTATTTGAATCAATATCAATCCCTTTGGTTTCTTTATTACACCAAAGAAAACTATTGTCTGTGGTTTCTTAAGTCCTTACATATGAAAATTTTAATGTCTTATTTGTCTGTTCACTTCATTTGGTTATCATGTTTGAGATACTGAACCAGGGGGAATTGGAATTCCTCTTGACGTTTTTAGTGTCGTTAATAAAATATCTTTTTAATATTTATATTTGTTTGTTTGTTTATTTGAGACAGGGTCTCACTAAGTAAGGCTGTCCTGGAACTTAACTATGTAGACCAGGCTGGCCTCAAACTCAAAGAGATCCTCCTGCTTCTGCCTCCCGAGTGCTGGGTTTAAAGGCGTGTGCAAACACCCCTGGCGTAAAATATTTTGTAAAGAAAGTAAGAGGTAGTTGATTTTGGAGATACTTCTTTTGTGACCGTGCCCTAGGAACACATTTCAGTTTCCTCAAACTCTGTTTCTGTGCAGATGCTTTATGTTTCATGAAGTTTTATAGAGCAAAGTCATAAATCATGGCAAATTTGAAATATATTGGTGGTTTCATTAACAAGGGCATTTAAGAATGGCCTCAATTTTATGCTCAAGGACAATTTTATTAGAATTTAGAACAAGCCCAGGACAGTGAACTTATTAACTACTAGAGAGTAGAGCATTAGAAAAGCTGTGCAGAATGACGTGGAGGTCAGACACAAGCAGCTGNCTGTGTGTGTGGTGGTGGTGGTGGTGGCTTTAGAAAAAGTAAGGGTGCCAGAAATGTTTGGGGATACAAATTATTAAAGCATGCTTAGAAAGAATACAGAAAGAAGAAAATTTTTTTCTCCCCAAGACAGGGTTTCTCTGGTTGTCCTGGAGCTCTTGGAGACCAGGTTGGCCTCGAACTCACAGAGATCCGCCTACCTCTGCCTCCCAAGTGCTGGGATTTGAGACATGCACCCCCACTGTTCTGGCGAAAAGTTCATTTTCTGAATGATTAAGAAGCATAGACTAAAATGGAAAATGTCAGTGCTCACTAAGTGACACCATTTATTCCTTTTATCTCCAGAGTTTTTGTCCATGCCCTTCCTGAGTGGGATGCCTGAGTGAGCATGGCACCCGCAGGCTCATACATTTGAATGCTTCCTCCCCAGCTGGTGAACTGTTTGGGAAGGATTAGGAGGTGTGGCCTTCTTGGAGGAGGAATGTCTCTGGGGGTGCGTTTTCAAGAGCACTTGCTGGGCCATCTGCCTCTGGCTTGTGGGACAGTTAGAAGCTCTCAGCTGCTGCTCCAATACCATGCCTGCCTGCCTTTTGCATGCTCCCCACCTTGATACTCATGGATTCACCCCCTGAAACTGAGCAAGTCCCCAGTTAAATGGTTTCTTTTATAAGTTGCTTTGGTCATGATATCTTTTACAATAGAAAAGGTAACTATTGCCCAATGACAGCATTGGTACACAGCGCGGGTGCACAATGGTGTGTTGTGTAGTGGGAAAAGGCACATGCGTGTCACCAGGTAGCATCTCTGGGATGTGTCAGTCACAAAGTGTGCATCTGTGCCATCACATGGCAGCACTACATGGCAGATAAGCGAACAGGAGTGTCATGCCACAGGGCTGGTATGTTGCAAGAATGGGAACATGCAACCATATGGCAACACTGGTGTATGACAGGCACATGAATAAGTGCCCATACCATCATACTGTGGTGCTGGGACATGAGCAGGGATGCTGTTCCATGGTGTGGTGGTTCTGGGACATATCAAGTACTCAGACATGCATGCCTGCACCTTCACATGTGTCAACAGACATGGCCATCCTACCATTTGGTGACACTGACATGGCAAGCACTGGGACAGGTCTAACCCTACTGCTGCCTGCTTGCTCTGGGGCATGACAAGCATGCAAACAACCTGTGCTACCACATGCTGACAGACATGGCATGCATGTCACAGGCGTGCAAACAGGCATGTCTATGGTGGTGCTGAACATGGATGGTAGTTGTCAAAAAAATGCTATACTAGCTGGGTGGTGGTGGCACACACTTTTAATCCCAGCACTCGGGAGGCAGAGGCAGGCAGATCTCTGTGAGTTCGAGGACATCCTGGTCTACAAGAGCTAGCTTGTAGGACAGGCTCCAAAACTACAGAGAAACCCTGTCTCCAAAAAACAAACAAAATTGCTATAGTACCATGTGATATTACCTGGACATTGTAGACACATTAGGCCGGTGTGCCTAAGCTGCCCCGTGCAGCCCTGGGACCTTGCAAGGGTGCAAACCAATGTGCCCATGCCACCAGGGGCAGATCAGTGAGACCACATTATAGTGTAATTCATTTGTATTTTAATAAATAAAGCTTGCCTGAAGGTTAGTGCAAAACAGTGACACTAATCAGCCACACAGTCCAGGCAGTGGTGGCACACACCTTCAATCCCAGCATACACACTAGTTATCCAGACAGGCCGGGTGGTGGTGGTGTACACCTTTAATCCAAGCACTAGAGAGGACTATAAGGTTGGGTGAGACAGGATCTCGCTCTCTTTCAGTCTGAAGATTTCAAAGAGGTAAGAGCTCTTTAGTGGCTTGGCTGCTTTTGCTTTTCTGATCTTCAGGTTGAACCCTAGTATCTGTCTCTGGGTTTTTACTATTTGTGCTACACCACACTATTCCCAAAAGGAAAGCCAGCCAGCATTACCATGTGGTGGCACCGGAAGACTGCATGGGTACAAGCCGGTGTGGGGGCAGCACCATGTGCCACTCCCGAATTCACATCCATGTAGACAGGTGTGCCCACGTGTTGGTGCTGGAACACAGTGGGTGCAAAAGTAGGCATACTGTGCCATTGGGTGGTGGCATTGGGACACAGCAGGTCCACAAAATTAGGCTTGCGTTGACACAGTATGGGACACAGTATAGGTAAGTGCAGGTAGGTGTTCCTCTGTCATTAGAAGGCAGTACTGGGGTGTCAAAAGCTTTGTGACAGGTGAATAGTCCTCGCCCCATGGCAGTACTGACTGAGAGATGGAACCACTGTGAGCATGTGTGGCTTTGCCGGCACATGGCAGCTCCAGATGGGCAGAAGTGTAACCAGGCCTGCTGGTGACATCATAAGTCATCACTGGGACTCAGCATGTGCATGAACAAGCATGCTGTGCCACCAGGTGGAGACACACAGCAGGCACAAACACCAGCTTTTATGCTGCCAGACGGCTTTGCCAGGGCATGGCAG